>JACCEG010000087.1:372161-450578 GCA_014065205.1 Tuber brumale | reverse complement strand
GACTCATAGTTAGGAGTCATAAGTATGTTATGTTTCGCACATGACCTCATTAGAGGTCATGGGTTTCGCACATATGACCACTTTGGTCATATGATATGGTTATGATGATATGTTATGTTTCGCACATGACCTCATTTAGAGGTCATGGGTTTTGCGCATGTGACCGTCTGGTCATATGACTAGTTTATGATGTTTTGGGTATGACTCACAGTTGTGAGTCATATGTGACGCGTGACAAGGAGGATGAGTCACAAGGGCGTGAAGGGCAACTATATAAGGAGGACATTAGGTCCGAGTAGATAGGCTCTTCACGCTTCGTTCTAAGTTATTTCCTTACTTATTACTTTATGCTTTTACGAATATAAAACCTTTACGCTCCTTACGAATACCTACCTACGAGACGAGGACTCTGATATAGAGTCGAGTTGAAGAAAGAGTACGATAGGCGATAAGGACTAGAGACACGAGAGTCTCTCCCACCTTATCGTAGGCATAAGCCTAAGAACTATCGTCGCGGGAGAACAAGAGAAGTATCGTCTACCTGTTGCTAAGAACTGATACCGGTTAGGGATCGTAACACTGGGTATGGCCTTTCCGCGTGCAATACCAGCATTCAATACCACTCCGGTTCCTACTAGTCCAATCTCTTCCACTTCCGATAGCATGTGCTCCTTGCCTGGGTCTCAGTTGTCCTCCGCCTCTGCCACTACTTCTGCGTCCATGAATACCAGAAGATGGCCTAAAGTGGTACTGATTACGTTTTGAGATATTGGTGAAGAGGGCGGCTGACTGGCTACTGGCAAGCAGAGCATTATTGGCAGAGTCTGCAGAGCTTATACCAGAGACTTGACTCTTCTTGTTTGCGAGCTCTGCTTCGTGTTCCACAATTCCAGTAACGAAATCATCTGCCGTCAGTTCTGGGTCCCGGGACATGATTTGAACTATGACATCGTACTCATTTGGAAGGTCTGGAACGAGTTGTGAGATGAAGGTTGAGTCAGTAACCTCTTCTGTAGATCCAGCGAGTTGTTGGCGTAGTTTAGTTAGCTCAGTGATATAAGCAGTAACTGAGCTAAACTGTGATGAAAGAAGGTGGTTAAAGCGTCCTCTCAAGGCAAACCGTCCTGCTCTTGAGGCGGCAGAGTGATATTTCGCTTTCAAGGTTTGCCACATATCCCAGGGTTCCATAGCAAGACTGATCTGCTGACGGGTTGCTAGACCAAAAGAGGTAAAGATCATAACCTTAGCTTTTATCCGACGTTCTTCCCAAGCGGCATAGCATGGAGCTGGGTTTGCAGGAGGCTCCTCTTCCAGTTACATGACAATCTGAAATGCCCCTTCAATTTCCAGAAAGGCTTGAAGATCTTGGGACCACTGATGGTAATTGGTTGGAATAAGCATATGTGTTTGACCATACTTGCAGCAATAGATATTTTCCTGGGAAATACCACCCGCGCTTGGACTGTGTATGTTACTCGACATCATAGTATAAAAAGGAAGACAGGGTACTTCTGTAATAAGTGTTGTAGGTAATATGTAGATGGGCAGATGCACCAGTCCGGGCTCATAACCTGTTGTATGAAAACTTTATTCAGTACTCAAATTATCCTCCCTACTTCCTGCCTAAGCGGAGGTCTTATATACTGCAAGTACATAGCAGTCACATCACACAACTATGGTAGTGACAAGGTGGCCATCTCAGCTTCCATATACCAGAGTATATGATGAGGTCAACGGCCTGTAACCGGATCCCAAGAAGCCACATATTCCAACATCTTTGTCTCCTTGTAACATAAGCGCAGCGGAGATAGTAAGCAGCATTGGTCAACTGTGCAAGAAATAGGCATTACAAGAGCTATGATATCCAAGAATAGCGAAGACATCCGAACATCCTTATCACTACCACTCTCACAGCTCGATGTATTCTACCAAAATCCATTCCGGCTAGGGCGGGAAACCGAGCCACTCAATTAGATCCCGACTACCTCCGGATTTTAAACAATTTCTATAATCTTTCCTTAAAATTGATTCACTACCGTAGACTCTCTAAGACTCCCTTTGCCCAAACCCCGTTTATATATTCCACCCTATCGCAGCACCGCATTGTAGCCAATCTGACCCTCCGATAAAAGCAACGTGGGTAGTTCCCATTCCTGATGTTAAATAATAGGATATCTTATCAGCCAAGTAAGTCGCTTTGTGAGGAAGATTTTACCATGGTGGAGCACATTCCGGCTCATCCTGGTGGCCGAGTTGGTCACTTGGTGGTTGGAATATCATACTGGTAAGCAAGGAGGATGTTAGGCAAGTGATGGGTAGTAAAGAGGAAAAAATGCCAAGGAATGATGGGAGGAATTTGGCCCTTGCATAGGGAACTGCAATTAGGTATAGTGGCAGTACAAGTAGAAGAATGGTATATCTAACGTTGGGAATGGCGCAACAGGTTCTATAGAATACAGTTTCCAGGCTTTTCGCAACTCTGTGCTCCTCCTGGCTCTTGCTTAAACTTCTATAACTTGGTACGAAGTCCGTTGAACCCTCCCATTTCCAACTCGTATCCTTCACTGGTTTGAATTACATGATACGCACGCCACCCCTACTTTACTATTATCCTTTGTTGAAGGTTCACCACCGGGTCTATCGTCACAAAATACTGTTAAACGCCTCATTTCCCACGATCTTGCATCCTTCCTGATGTGTGGTTACACCAGTATGCTCTAACTCAGGTACGCTGCATGTTTGTATGGTGGAAGTTGGGTATTTTGGAAATATTGATGCTTTCTTGCAATTAGCTGGGAAAATATGATAGTTGATTTCTGTCACCGCGAGGCTCATGCTGTGTGTTCGTCCAGGCTGTTCTATGATCGCGAATTGCCAGCAAGTAAGGCCGTGGCCAGCGAGCTGGACCGGCACATGCCCAACGATTTCAAGCACGGTTTTCGGACCCATGGCAGTGAAGCGATGCTGTTCAATCCTAACACGTCTCCGATATAAAGAGCACGGATGCATCAAGTTCGACCAGAATTGCAAGGGAGTAGTTAATAATGGAGATCACAGGTAAGGGAGGAAGAAATCGTTGATGGTGTGTGGTGGAGAATATGGAAGGGGGTTCGCATAAGTTCGGGCTCAAAGCATATCTGAAACAGGTTCAAAACTATGTTATAAAAGTTTACCGTAATATTGGAATAGGCGAACATTCTACACAAACATTGAGATATCTCTGCCACCAAGTGATCTACTTGACCAAGTGGATAGCTACTTGGGTACGATACGCGAATGTTCTTATGACTGGGATGGAACATATGGATTTTTCGATAGTGTTAGGTAATTGACTAAATTCTATGCCTTCAAATGGGTTAGCCCGGGTTAAAATTGGGCTGGGTCGATAAAGCATAACCCCGGATAATCCAACGCACCCATTAAGCTTATACATAACACAAGAGTAGTAAAGGGAGAAATATATATATTATGTTTTAATATTAGATGATTTCAACGAACGATTAATCATGAGAATAGAGGATGGCTAAGGTGGAGAGCTAAAGCTAGGTCGAACTAGGAGGGCACAGAGTTGTCTCAATTTTTCGAGGAGTGAACACGTGAGCTGAGTCGGAAATTGTCCTCTCAGTTCCAGAGATGACTCGCTCCAGTTCCGAGGAGATTGCTGGAATGGATAATAGAGTAAAATTGCGAGAGGATGCACCCGAGGAAGAAAAATAACGGATCCCCTGAGGAATAAGAGAAAGAGTCAATTGTTCTAAAGCCGTTTTTAGGTGACCGGTACATCTAATTTCTCAACCCGTTAAACCGAGTGATACTATAAGAGTACTCAAACTACAGGACAGTCTGACCTTAGTTTTGCCATACTATCCTGATTAGTACAATTTGGGGCTTTCACACCATTGTAGTAGTAATAAATGCTGTTCCATGAGTCCGTGTGCTCAGAATAGTTTCCATGGTAATACGAACTTAAAGATATCATTAAAATTTCAGACTAGAGGTAAAACATACTGTAGGTCGGGTTCGCTGGGCAACGCACGCTTGGCAATTTCCAGCCTGACCCAGACACACTAACCCGACCCAGCCCAGCGAATAGCCCGGGCTAACCCAAGGCCCGTCCCGGTGGTAGCCTTCCGAAATCCTTGGAGAGTTATGGGAAACCCGACAGGGTAGAAATCCGAGTGAAAGGAAGCGAGACTTTGTTCCATTGTCCGAATCCTTGATCAATCATAGGAAGAAAAGATGGGGGCTTTCATATACTACTCTGTCCCATTTCGTCCTCTTCCCGCCTACCTCTCCCCAAGTGTTATAGGACACAGCGAAATTCTATGGGATCTACAGTATAATGGTAAGAAAAAAGCAATCCCAAGTCAAATGACACCGCAGCGTGTGATGTATAGTAGTGCAAGGGAGTTCAGAAATGGTAGGCCTTTACCATTCTCGCCTTTAAATCAAATCCATCGTAATTCGTCGTTATATCATGAGGACAATAGATATTACTCGGTAGTACTGGGCACACAAGACCTTTACCGTGTTGGCTGGGGTAATTTTCCACAATCTCTGGCGTTGCGGGGTTTGTCATAAATCACGGCAAATCCATCGGAGACTGGTGGGAGATTCTATTATGTGGATCGAAGCACCACAAATACGTGGGGAAGAGCTGCAACAACCATGGATAGTGTCGAGGACATCCCCACCACTACATGCCGCTTCCGGGCGGCAATTTGATAAAGAGATGCAGTAGTCAATGTTAAATACCAAAAGCGGTATCTCACCGGTTATTCAGGGAGCTCTCATACTTGATTGTGATCTAGTCCGAAGGAAAGCTCCTTCGTGTGGTACAGTACCCTGCCGCGATGGTGGGAGAAAGCTTTACGAGTTTCCACCGAACACTAGAGTGTGCAACGACGGTCGGGGGAGAAGAGAAGGACAACGCGTGAGTTAGGACAACCGTGAAGTTTGTATATATTAGCGGACACGAGCCGGAAAATCAAGAAACGACAGAAATCGGGTTTGTAGGGAAGAACCGGAGGAGAGGAGGAAAATATGAGTGGTAAAGTGGTTGGCGGGCTCAAAACTTTAATTATCCTCGCACCGCCGAACCGACATATTGCCAGTTAGTAGAAAGCCAAAGGAGGGCCGCCGGGCGGTGATAGTTGCCCTGGGTACAGTATAGTACTCAGTACAGTACCACCCACGCACATGCGAGCGGGAGTGTGGTTGGGCACTCCCGAGCACCTGGTGCCACCGGCATTGAGCCGGGCCCACTGCTTCACCGGGCAAGATTAGTTGTAAATCTAGCGAGTCCGTATATGTTTCCCGTTACACGGACAAGTGGAATGGGAGACCGACCCACGCGTAGGCCGGTTGCGATGCACTCGATCAGAATCAATCAGATCACGTGTGGTTCCTCATCACATATTTGGGATGCAGATTGCATATACCCGCAATGTCGTGACATTTGCGAATGGGACTGCTGTTAGGGGCATTCAGCCCCCTGGTTTGAAAATCGTTTACGAGTATGCAAGTTTTTCAAGTTGAAGGACTTTGGCGTGTCTAACGCCTTTTCTGCATACCAAATGTGGCGGATCCGCCCTTGATAACCTTGCCAAGGTTGTGATGCAGCCACAACCTTGGGCACTCTCCCGAGAGTGCCGACAGATCCCTACTCCGTACTCTACACAACATGTCGGGAACTAAAAAAAACCGGGATTAAAAAACCTACCTAAAGCGGGACCGTGGAAATAAATTCTCCGACGCCAAGAAAGCGGACAGAATTGTGAACACCCCCCCCTTGTCCGCATTTTCCTGCATACCGGTATGCAAGCCAAATGGCACGGGACTAACAGCGCATGAACTAAGAAGCTAAGTTGTACCGACAGCTGCTCCAGTAGTCGAGTATCATACGGTACTCAAGGTGATGGCCAGAACTGTTCTTCCTGACGACCCATTCCCCTCTGTCTTTGTTGGGGCCTGGGCGTCGGCCGTTCTCGCGCGCCGCGTCTCGGCGCGTTGTGCGGACACTGGCGTTTTCACGAAAACCTCAGGTATAGTCGCACCTCACTGTCCCGGATGGCCAAAATCCGGCCAAAATCCAAAGAATCTGTCCGGGACAGCGGATTGGGTTTTGGTGCAAGAAATTTTTAGAATTCAGAGAATTTCATCCGGGACAACGGGGGATCCGGGAGAGTGAGATCCGGGACAACGGGGTGCGACTGTAATTAGGAGCGCTAACTTACTCTACCCGCTCGACACCACTGCGCCCACGCGGCTCACCAGCACATCCCCAAACCCTAAGTCAAAGTTATGTGACACAAAAAAGGTTGCCGCTGATCGGGTCATGCCCCCCCAATTGTCGCGAGTGTACGAGTGAAGCGCAATCAGTGGTGGCAGTGACCACTGGTCACCTGTAAAATCAGGTAGTCACCGGTCACCCCCCAATGCCATGACAAGTGGTCAGGACTGATCAGAGCAGGGGCCAGAGGAACAGTGGATTAGGGTTTGAAAGCAATTTTTGAGAGAGGAGAGTGCTGTGGTTCAGAAAAGAAATAGCTAGTGAAAACTATATAAAAGAACTGAAAGAAAGAAAGAAAAGCCCGATTCAACGACCAATTGTTTCCCCAAGGAGAGTTCCTAACTGAAAAAAGAGAAATAAAACATGTTTTGGGTATGCCAAGAAAACCCTGGCCGCTCATCACCCCTGGTCACTGACCATAGTCATGTCAGGACCGGTCAATACATCAGCCCTGGTCACTGCCAACACTGAGCGCAATACCGGTAGCCGGATTGGATTGGCGAAAAATAATATGGATATCAGGTCGCCTTCGGTTATAGCTGAGATACTATATTTACCATTTATTGGAGTTCAGGGTTTTGGGCCGAGCGCACGCTCTGACTGACGAAAAACAGGCCGGAAGAACCCGAGCGCGATCGAGCACTGCCGAATGCTGTACTACAAGTATGATCAATCCATCTATATTCTAACTGCTTGTACAGGTGTACAGTACAATCGAGCGGCGACGATCAATCGATAAATGGCGTATGGCGACACAGCGATCCAATCGCCAAACGGTAATCTAAACGGCGTGATTGACTCGCGAAGTCGCAAGGTCGCGATACTTAGCGAGCGGAAAACTAAGCGTTGCTTAGTCAGGCGAAGGGAGTGAATACTGTGCTCGGCAAGGTAAGACTAAAATGGTGGAGATGCTCGCGTTCAACTCTCTCCCTCTCCCTCAACAACTCGCTTGATTTCTTGCCCAACTAACTTACTAACCAACAGGCAAAACCAGAGGTATAAATAAACGATCTGAAAGCCTCTTCCTTACACGCACTAGTCACAATACATGTCTACCGTATTCCTTGCTCCTTTGAATCTCCCACTCCTTCACGGACTCATACTGACAAAAGAAAGACAGCATCCTCCTATCCACCGCTTTCCATGCTCACCCATTCCCATCCATGCAGGTCCCCATCTTTCTGCATTGTCCCATGCTAACAAAGGAAATACGAGCAGAAAAACTCCTATTTCTGAGCGCCGCTGCTCCGGCCTCCCGTATCCATACTGCTCGCGCTGTTCCCCCCGAGCCTGCGATACGGCAAACGAGACAGCAGACTAACGGCAAACAAAACAGCAAACGGACAGCGAACGAAAACAGTGAGCGGACGGCGGACGGACAGTGGATCGGTGGCGGACAGATGTGCTCGCGGGCAGATGCGCTGGTGGGCAGGTATGTGGTGCTGCGGGTGGGCATGCGTTGCTCCCGGTGAATAGCTATACGGTGAACAGCAATACGGTAAATGGGGGGGTGAACCGATGGCGAATGGTTGCAACAATGAGCACGCAAACAAAGCAATAGAACGGAAGGAAGGGAGGAAGGAAGGAAGGAAAGGAAGGCAGGATGCTATCGGCAGAGAGCATGCCGAGCAGTATCTCTTTCTAACGGGAGGTGGTTAGGTTGGCTAGATAGGTGGGGGGCAGAGGTATGATATCGATTCGCGAGAGATCAGGAACTTGCTGCGGCATCCCGGTTCAACGGAATCCAGGGGGTTTGAGGTTAGGGTTGCTGGCTGTCGCACATAAACGATACAGAACTGGTACTTTACCGTACCCGAGAACTTCGAAAAGCCACAATACCGCACATCTATTACTGTCACCTCGGCCAGCCTGAATACCCCCATCTTCAAAGTGACATTTTCATCCGTTACAGGTGGAATAAGAGATGGCAATCATAGCACCATCACCGACAATTCCTGTGCTGCCAAACACCTACCAAACAACACCAGGCTCGAAAGACCCCCGGCAGTGCTGAGATGTCTCCTGTAGTTATTAAATCAAATAAGCGCAACGAAAGCCTCTTAACTTTTAGCCTTCACCGTATGAAGCAAATTATTATTCCCACTGCGGAAGCAATAGTCTGTATTGGAAGTAGATGTTGCTCGGGATGTCCAGAACCTTGTTCCTAAAGGTTTCAAACATGCGGTTGGGACTAACGCATCCATGGGATGAAATGTTGTATCCACCGGAAGTGAATCATGTATCCGTCGAAACAAGTATATGGGAGAGTCAAAGGGACCAAGAGGAGCAGATGCTACAAACCGTGGGAGTCTTTATGAAGCCTGTTTTTCTTTTGTTCGCATCGGAGTACGGAGAGGAAAGGGAGACTTTCATGAACGAGAGTGGATATGTGTGGTGATCAATGGAAAAACGGGGGGATGACTTTCTTGCGATTCATATATCCTGCTGTCATTACTGTTTGGTTAATTGAGTTGCGTGAATGCCCTGCGCTCGCTATTGGAGCAATATTTTTCTTGCATTACTAATAGTCTCAATTTAGAAACTCTCGCTCGCTATACCAAGTAAATTATTTCCCCCACTACCGCACGAATCGTGTCCGGGTCTCCATCTGTTCGGAGGGTATGTTGGTATGGCACAACTGCGGAGGAAGTATGTTTTAGTATCATGCCTGCTCAAATATCTCAACTACCTTATTGCCTTCAAAGAGAATCTCGTCCAACGCTAATTCTGGTTTCCACCGCCAGTACTATGTATTTCTTATCGCAATCATAACCTGGAACTGACATAACCCCCGACACGATTCCAAAGATAAATTAATAACTGGCAAAGGAGAAAAGGCAAATCTTTTATACTTCACAGATCCTTCACATACTCTATGGTAACATGCTCCTATTGATGTGTCAATGCCAGTTCCTGCGATCTGAGGCCGAGCAGGTGAGTATCGCAGGGGGATGCCTGCCGGTCCGTTTGGATACAACCGGTGAGTTCCGTTGCCCCATACAAACAACCGGTTCCCTTCCATTTGGCGCTCATTTTTACGGCTACAACGGTCGCAAAACGGAACGATTCCATTCCTGCTAAACAGGGTCTAAGTGTAGGGTTAAGAATATGATTACGGGGGGCAACACTGTAGTTCTGAGATGGATGGCGGGAATCGGCCGTTGGGTTTTGGATGCAGTCAAGTCAGGGCCAAATGGCAGTTACCAGTTGTGAATATCAATGGGTAAGATCGAACACCCTCAGCAAGCGCGGGCCTTACCATACAGAGAAACGCTGATCACTGTTGATTGTTTTTACCTCTCAAAGTACCGAGATTGTAGGTTTGGCAAAGATAGGGGATTATGGGACATTTCATGATACGTATCATGGGGCGCGCAACTTTATGTGAGGGTTAGGGTTGCTGTTGAGCATTTCTTGTGGCTGGAAATTCTTTGGCTCGGGAGTGTGCGGGGGTGGCCGGACGGCCGGCGATTCTAGAGACCTGGCTTTTCTACCGTCGTAGGAAATAAAACGATAGACCTGGAGCGAAAGTTTCTCAGACAAGCAAGAAGCTTTGACTTCTCTCATACCCGAGTAATGGCTAGTGACAGGAGTGTTCAGTTATGCGCCCCGCAGTCGAAGCGGGCCCAGATCCCGCAATGAATGCTGAAGGTCGGGGCCATCATGCTGCCCTCTCCCCCCCTTCACGCTTCCGCGCACAACCACAACATCCCACGTCCTGCGTAACAGGCGGCCTGGTGGGCACTCTGATAGCCTGTATGCCGCAGCAAAAGAAGCACCACAAGCCGCCTACATCCGGCTACCATGAACTGGTACATCCCAACACAGAAATAATACTCAGTTCTCTAGTGGTGATTTGTGGAAGTGGATGTAAAATTGTGGCGAGGGTTACCGTCAACTGGGATGCGCCGGGTAATTGGCAAGTGGGGCTGGAATGTCCTACCAGCCACAAAGTTGTAACACAAGATTAAGAGCCGCCAAACTCTTGAAGCACAGCTAGGCGACAACAAGAGCCCCAACACTTTTTCTAGTATGATATCATACTAACCAGGCTACTACTCGAGTAAAGAATCGTGCCCCGCCTATTCCCTCCAAAATTCGGATTTTCGGCCGGCCACTAGAATCAACTACACAGGATCCTGTTCTCATAGTATAATAGGAAGGACATCCATTAGGGGTTTAGTGTACCAAATTTTTTAATTTGCATTAACACTCCTAAACACTTACACGGAGGCATGATATTCGCCTATCTCGTAGCTCTTACCTCGCTGCTAGTTATGCGGATACACATACCCAGTGGCTTTCTTCGCCGGAATTTGACCTCTCCTTCGGAGTTCAGACCAGTAGATTTTGTAGCACAATTCCAGTAGTCTGACATTTAAATATGTAAATCTTCGGGTTCTCCCCTCTGTCAGGATCTTGTGGGATGTTTTTTTTTTTTTTAATATGTTGTCACTCGATTGGCGTCTATTGAAAATTGATGTTTTGTATGGAAACCTGGAGGTTGGCACGTTTCTTTTAACGCCAGGTTCATATGAGAATTGAACAGTAAGTAAGTAAGTAATGCTGTGGCTCTCATCGTCGCTTGGCGAGCTGTTCTCTGGTTTGGCGGCTCTTAATCTTGTGTTACAGCATCGCGTGTTGTATGCGAGTTTAGCCCTACTTTCTCCTCAATCCTAAACTCCTACCGCAACTTGAAATCTATTTCTACAAATCACCCATACTACGGAACTGTGTGAGACCTTGGCCTACAAGCAAAGACCATCCTGATGCAAGGGGAGGACGAAGTCAACTCTACCACACTGATGTTTCCCGCACTGTAGGTGACGGGATGCTGAAGGTTCCCTAGTCTACCGCGACATTAGAATACTCGAATTATCGCCAAAGCTTTTCAAATTGTCCGCCGACTGAGGATCCCTTTCACATTCGGGGGTTCTAGAGGTTTTGCAGAATAGTGAGGATGGCTCAGAGGAGGAGTTGGCCAAAATTGGCTCTGCTTTAGACCGATCTTGCAGAATACTACATCAAGGTGCCTGCAGAATAACTGTCATGATAGAAACAGATGTGTCAGAGTTGTGGTTTGTCGTAGTTGCAAGTCCTCTCAAAATTTCCGCCCTCAAAATTTGAGGCGACAGGATAATCAGGGACCAGTGATCTTCCCTCATGGTGGCACAAGATAGTTAGAACTCTATCCTGTTCTTTCGTAAGGGTTATTGATTCGCCGATCAACCTCGGGTACCAAACATCCGTAGCGTTCGTGTTTCAATTGGTATCGCCTAGTCAAAGTAAGAGGCAGTAGACTCCATGCTCCCAGAATTATAGATTTATGCTGGGTCATGTTCGTGCCCACTATTTCTTAGTAGAAGACTTTGCAAACTACTAATTGGCAATGGATGCAGTCAGAAATACGAGAAGAGAAGGCACTCCCTAGAATTGCAGGAATCGAATAGGGGGTTATTCGAGTTCCCTCGCCTGATTTGCAAGGTTGGATCTAATGGGTTTCTCACATAGCTTTAGATGCACTAGGGAAACAATGGCCGGTATTATCCCTTTGTTGATAATTTCATGTGTTTGGTGATCGCATCAGAGTTTGCTCCGAGGATCGAGAAATGGAGGAAAGAGTTATCAACACCTCACCCTACCAGTAACAACACGGCACCACCCCGAATACAGAATCCGGGCGAAAAGACGTGGATACAACTTCCGTTCTACTCCCGCGGTTCATCATGCATTTTTACTCCAGGAGGAGTATAACATCTCGTATGTCGAGAAATTCGTGGGCAACAGGTGCGACACTAGGACGATTATGGGATGGAAAAACTTTTGTTTGCTAGCTCCCTCGAAAAGGGGTGCTGGAATCACTCTTCCAACAGCCACAATTTCTGCTTTCCCGAGTGACCAAGAATTCCGATTAAACAATCCTGTGCAAGTTCTTTGAAGGCTCCCTATTACTGCCGGTAGTTTCTAAACCCCACCACAGACCTGCGATCCTGCACCCACCATCCCTATCGCCTAACAGATTGACTAATTACTATCGTGCCTCTTGTTGCCAGGTATCCTGTCCCTATTTCCCAGCACCTACAGGCTAAATCACCTTTACCGCAGCGCGGCATCACCATCCCATACCCCCCACCCGCATTACCGCGTGATTATCAGTAATACCCACCCGTGAACACAACCTAATCTATTTATCCTCACAGTGATTGTCTGGCATATATCTTTTTGAATTCCCCCGCATGTGGTAAAGAAAGAAAAAGAGTGATAAGCAAGTAAAGAGGCCTTTTAGCATGATGTGCCATGTTGACAGATGACAACCCGCCCCGATCCGAAGATTGGAAGTAAATTTGTTGTCACAGCAGGGAGCAGAAGTTGGTGGACAACGTGTTTGGGCAACAAAAGGCAAGTCAAAGTCAAAGATCGTTTCCTGGTTGCAGGGTCATGTCATCTATGCGAGAGTGACGGGAACTATAAATTTGAACTCAGCCGCAATGGAGGTATTAGATGAGTATCTAAAGTAACTGACAATTAATCCATGCAGCGAAAGGTGCAAATGAGTCTTGAAAATACCGGTGCATGATGCAATAGTGTTTTCGGGGTTGCGGGGAGACAAAGCAGTCAGGTGGGCGAGTTGGTCACTTGGTGGTGGGGATATCACACCTACAATGCGGATAACTATAAAACAGCGAGCGATAGGGAATGAAGAGGAAAATATGCCAAAGAATGACGAGAGGAATTGGGCTCCCGTACAGGGAACTCGATATAGGCATAGTCGCGGCACAAGTGGCAGGAAGGTATATCTAAAGTAATTGGAAATAGTGCAACCAGTTTTATTGAAAACAGATTGCATGCTTTGTGTATCTTGGTGCTCCTCTGGGTTGTCGCCCAACCTTCTATAACATGCTATGGAGTCTACAGGATCTGCTGCTTTGCAACTAGCCTGCTTCACTCTTTTGATTGACCTATTGAGCACCCAATCCGTACTTTAATATTGTCCTTCGTTCATTGAAGGTTCATCAGAACTTTATCGTATCCCATTCACTCCCTGCTTTCCCACAATCATGCACCCCTCCTGATACGTAGTTGTACCGTCATGTCCCAATCCAGGAGTACTGCATATGTATACAGTAGCACTTGGGTATTTTGTGAACTTTGATGATATTCTGCAATTGGTTGGGAAAACAAGGTAGTGGATTTCTACCATAGGGAGACTGATTCTAGGTGATTATTCAGGCCATTATCTGATTGGAGATTGCTGGTGGGTGGGCCCCTGGCCATCAGGGTCGGCAGTGTTGTGTCCAGAGATTACAAGCACGATTTTTAGTCACGTGACAACGAAGCAATCCTAATACATCTCCGACTTAAATTGGACATTTGGGTCAATTTTGGCCACAAGGGCAGAGAAGGAGTTAAGAAGAGGTAGTCTGGGGTGAAGGACAGAAAAATGGTTGGTGGTGCCTAGTGAAGAAAAGATGGGGGCTTTTAGATGCTGCTCTTTCCCATTTCGTCCGCTACCCGCCGACCTCTCCCAAAGAGTGGTCAGAGGCAATGAAATTTTATGTGATCTGCCGTATAATGGTAGGAAAAAAAGCAATTATAAATCAAACGAAATTCCAGCGTGTGATCTATATTAGCACAAAGGAGTTCAGGAGGGGTACATTTTTTTACCATTCTCGCCTTTGAACTAAATCTATCGTGATTCGTCATTAAACTATATCCTGAGGACAATAGATATCACTCGGTGGTACTGGGCACACAACATTACCGTATTGGCTAGGATGATCTTCCAAGATCAGTGGCCTAAGGGGTTTGTGATAAATCACAGCGAATCTATCATAGACCGGTGGGGGATTCTATTATGTGGATCGAAGCACCGCGGGTGCATGTGGGGGAGCGGCGGCACTCCTGGGTGGGGTCAAGGACGCCCCTACCTGTACATTCCGCTTCCTGGCTTCAGTTGACGAATGTATGCAGTAGTCACGGGCAAATACCAATAGTGGTATCTTAGCTCTTATTCACTGAGCTCTCTTACTCGGTTGTGCCTTGGGCCGAAGGAACACTTCTGCATGTGATATCGAGTCGACATGGTGGGAAGAAGCCTTACTAGTTGCCACTGAATACTTGAGTGTGAAAGGATGGTCGGAGGAGAGAAGGACAACACGTGAGCAAAGGCAACCGTGAAGTTCGTATCAACGGACACGACCGGGAGAATTAAGAAACCGCAGAAATCCGGTTTATGGGGAAGAGCGTGAGGAGAAGAGGAAAATATAAGTAGTAAAGTGGTTGGTGGGCTTAAAACTTAATTATCCTCGCACCGCCGGGCCGACATAGTGCCAGCTGGTGTAAAACCAGAGGAGGGTCGCCGGGCTGCGATAGTTGCCCTAGGTACCACCCACACGCATCCCGGCGGGCGCGCGGTGGGGCACTCTCAGGCACCTGCTTTCACCGGGGTTGAGCCGGCCCCACTGCCCCAGCGGTCAAGAATAGCGGCAAACCAAGCCACCCACGACAAGCAATACAAAAGAGCAATTATGATAATATAAATATTCAGTGAAGCAGGGCAATTTCACGGGGGCCTACTCCCCAGAGATTACCAACGAACATGCTTGCGGCGTCTTATGAGGACAATCAGGAAGCGGAATAGGCGGCGGGAAGCTTAGATTTTCGGGATCGGCAATCTCTCCGCTGCGCAGAGGGTAGGGATGGATCCACCACTAATCGAAACTGCCAACTCCCTGAGTAATAAATATATTACAAAACGAGCGGCCGTTTTGTGTGATTCTCTTGTAATGCCTCCGCGCACTCCGTCTTTTCACAGTGTTGTCCGCCTCTCTTGTAAACTTCTGCTTCCACCTCTCATTACCCTGCCTTCCTCCTAAAGCACACCCCCAACAGCACTGCTCCTAACCCTTCACGTGAACTCAGACCTAATATGGTACATAAGAACATACAGCGGTTGAGAACCGGCTCCATCGTTGTTTACTTTTCACCATGTGTACTACCGCGATATACTTAGCTTGTAAAGTTGCCTAAATGATGATACGGTCACCGTGACGGCTATTAAAAGTTGTAACATTCTTAGGCGCATAAATTCAGACAATACGAGTACAGGAGTAACTAAAACGCATGCAGAGAACTACAGCCAACTAAGGTAAATTCTTATATTCCAACCCGGACATCCAATTGCTTACCGAGAGACGTGTAGACGAGTGGGAGCTGCTAAGGGTGTGAAAGAGGCTACTTTAACGTGAGCAAGTCAACATATACGACGACGAAATGATGGTCCACCAACCACTAACACGCAATAGGTGTTTAACCTATACTAGGGTTAGTGAGAAATCCAAGTCTCTGTAGAAAGGAATTGGACGTAACAGGCACCGGCCATGAAACTGGCCATTTAGCCCACGGACGCCGGGTACAGCCTGGGCAAGGCGTGGAAATCCGGCGTATCGGGTATGCAATACTACTAAGGGGTCGGTATTGATCGGTAACAAGGGTGGGAATAAAAACTGGAACGACTCACTGGCTACAGCAATGTTAATAAATAGCTTGCGCTGGCGGGGTTAATAGTGATGGGGTTGATTTACTCACTTTCTATATTTCATAAGTGGTAGTGGGGGGCCCGGTGGGTTAGGGGAGGATCAGCAGGAGGGGAAATGATATATACTAACGAGCCGTGACGAAATAGCAAGTAAGTATCTATTACAAATTATTGCAGTGAGTCCCGATGTTTGCATACAAACTAAGAAGGGCAATCAGTAATCGGTTGGACTGCAGGAGAGGAACAATATGGGAGCTTGTAACCCGTACCTCCTAGTGAAGAAGAAAAATATAGGGTAAGACAAGAGCCAACAGCAAACGGGGACGAAAACAAATGTTGATTGCATACAAGCTATGGCGGTGGAAGAGGCGAGTCAGCAGAGTAGAATCGGGGAAAGGCGGAAAGCGTGCAGTGTCGCGTACCACCTGAAGGGACCAAGCGGCCGGATATCAGCAATTCCCGTGCTACAGAGCGGTGGTTGATCTTGATCTCTTACGTGCTGCAAAGGTCGGCAAGCCAGATATCAGCAATTTCCCCGTCCCAGAACAGTTGTTGAACTTGTTCACTTACGAGCTGCAGTACTCAGCGAGCCAGAGGTCAGCAATTTCCCTGTCCCAGAACAGTAGTTGATCCTGTTGACTTACTTCCTACAACACTCGGCAAGCCAGAGGTCAGCAATTTCCCTGTCCCGGAACACTGGTTGATCATGTTCACTTGCTACAACATTTGGCAAGCCCGGGGTCAGTAATTGCGCCGCCCCAGGAATGTGGTGGATCCTCTTCACTTACTCGCTAAAACACTCGCCGAGCAGGAGGTCAGTAATTGCCCCGTCTCAGAAAAGTGGTTGATCCCGTTCACTTACAAACTACAACACTCGGCGAGCCAGAGGTTAGCAATTGCCCCGTCCCAGAACCGTGGCTGATCCGGTCTACTTACTCCCTACAACACTCGGCGAGCCAGAGGTCAGCAATTCTCCCGTCCCAGGACAGCGGTTGATCCTGTTCACTTACAAACTACAACACTCGGCGAGCCAGAGGTCAGCAATTTCCCTGTCTCATAAAAGTGGTTGATCCGGTTTACTTACTCCCTACAACACTCGGCGAGCCAGAGGTCAGCAATTTTCCCATCCCAGAACCGTGATTGACCCTGTTCACTTACATACTACAACACTCGGCGAGCCAGAGGTCAGCAATCTTCCCGTCTCAGAACCTTGGTTGATCTGATTCACTTACTGCCTATAACACTCGGCGAGCCAATGGTCAGCAATTGCCACGTCGCAGAACCTTGGGTGATCCGGTTCACTTACAAACTACAACGCTCGGCGAGCCAGAGGTCAGCAATTGCCCGTCTTAGAACTGTGGTTGATCCTGTTCACTTACTTGCTACAACCCTCGGCGAGCCTGCCGTCAGCTCTTGTACCGTCCGAGAACCTTCGTTCATCCTATCCACTTACCTCCTACCGCACTCACGAACACGGGGTTAGCAATTGCGTTGCAGATTCCATTAGCTTGATCCGGTTTCCTACCAGCTATACCGCACCCCGTAGCTCTGAAATTAGCCGTCACTGTTGCCATGTCCGCTCGCCTCGAGTCTCTTTACTCAATCCATACCTCCTTTATCTCTCCTCAGATTAGCATAGCCTACTCTTTGATCCACCGGTATTGAAAATGCCATCTTACACTCTACACTCATTGCTCGATCCGGAGTTAGTCCTGAGCTTGCACTGAAACTCTCACCAAGTTCGCTTACCCGCTGTTTTTCCCCGGCTCGAAGTATCAGTAACATGACATCGTAGATGGGACATAATTAGAGACTTCAACTTGCCTTCTGTCACGCAAAACATGTTCTGAATAAGCACTATCTCCCGCGGATCGCACCAAGCTCACATACCGTCTACAAATCAACACCGGCCCGCTGTCAGTTATGTACCAATCGCCCTGAACGAAGAGGCTCCTTCACCTGCAATATGTTATACTCCCTGTCACCAAGAAAGGCATTCACGTTTTCCTCTACGAGAACCCTTGTTATATCCTGATCTTCCCGGAGAGCCGCTACATTTAATGCCGTCCCATAAAACATAGATCGCGCATTGTTATCTTCTCCTTCCCCCACTAGTCGTTCCACTACCGTCCGCTGCCCGAGCTATGATGCGATCATCAAATGTGAAAAATCATCGGGGAATGGGTCATACCGCTCATTTTCCCAATAGACTCGAAGCCATGCTAAAAGTCTAGTGGATCCACGTTTGCAAATAAGTTGTGTAGACTCGAATAGCTCCATTTGCCGATCCTGCGTATCTCGTAAGTGGCCAAACCAATGATTAGCTGCATAATGAAGAAGGGCATATCTGTTGACCGCCTCCATTCTCGTACTGCTACTCCAACTCGACAGCGCTGAGTGGTCGCTGGTAGAGTCATGTAGCGAAAGGTAAGAGATACAGATATCAGCCAGCATAAAGTTAGAATCCACAACATTCAGGGTATACTGCCACTTCCGCTGACCAGACAATGCTCCCTTGACGAGGAACTCCCTTGCCGTCTGGTGGACGAGGTACACCCTTGAATCAATAATCCTCACAAAAGGTCCACACAAATTCTTTACTGTCTTTTCGAATTCAGGGGGGGGATGCTCGAGGTCCATTATTGACTTGTGATCCCGCGTGATTTTCAACGCGACATTCATCTCCCGAAGCGTAAGAGGCCTTGCCGCAGCCACCACTATATTCAGGATCCTTAGCACTTTGTCGGGGTGCGTGCTTTTGTCAAGAATGTCGTTGTACAATTCTGCTAAATCGCGTGGAGCAGCGGAGACAATTTTCGTAAACTTCTCCCGCGAGTCATTCTCACTCCCCTTCAAAAGTTCCAGAATGAGGGAAACCCAAAGGAATGTCCGATCGGCGGAGGATTCCAGGAGATCTCGCAAATACCCCAGAGCACCAGGCTGCCCCCAATGTGCCTCAAGGCCCTCAATACCCTCACGTATAACACGGTTAACGTCACTAGTGATGGCGTTAACCTCCCTCTCCCCTTTCAGCTCGATGGTTGTCGCTGGTGATCCAATCGCAATCTCAATTTTGTGGTGGGGGCGGCTAGTGACAAGAAATTTCAAACGTGCGCCAGAGGATCGTGATGCAGGGAGACAGTTTAGGTGACGGATGAGATGATCTAGGGACACCCCTTCGCACTCGTCCAAGGCATCGAGCACGCAAATTACATCGCCGCGCCCCCACCCGGCTGCTGCCTTAACCAAAACTGACCACAGCGTGTCGACCTCTTCCGCTAACCTCTTGCCCTTTTCCCTAAACTTTTCCTCAGCGTATGTAAAGAGGCGCTTTTCCTGCTTGAAAAGTTGATGTAGTATGGCGGAAAGAGCAAATTTTGCTTTCCTTTGTTCGTCGCTGTCATTTCCAAAAAAGAAATAACAAACGGTGGCACCCCTTTGAACCTGCAAATGCGTCACGAGGAATGAAGCGAGAACGGACTTCCCGCAGCCTGGGCCCGCCGATAGCCAGAGAAGACCGGATGTCTTCTCCTCCAACCAATCCTTATACTTTGGATGTTCTGTAACCCAGGTGCATGTTCCCTCGACCGGCTTACAAACACGGTTTCGGTGTTCATGGTATGGGGACGTGTATAGGCATTGCAAAATGTTGCCATACTCCCTGGACAGGACCGTGCCCACACGGTGGTAATTGCTGGTGTTGCTGGTATTGACGGTGTTGATGTTACGGGAGTTTATATTACCGGAGTGGTTGGAGTTGTAGTTACGGGAGTTGATATTACCGGAGTGGTTGGAGTTGTAGTTACTGGAGCTGATATTACCGGAGTAGTTGGAGTTGTAGTTACCGGAGTTGATAGTACCGGAGTAGTTGGAATTGTAGTTACCGGAGCTGATATTACCAGAGTAGTTGGAGTTGTAGTTACCGGAGCTGATATTACCGGAGTAGTTGGAGTTGTAGTTACCGGAGTTGATATTATCGGAGTGGTTGTAGTTGTAGTTACCGGAGTTGATAGTACCGGAGTTGTTGTTCCTAGAGTTGATATTCCCGGGGTTGAAGTTAAAGGAGTTTGCGCCCTCGTTGTTGAAACTGACAGTAGGAGCGCTACCAGAGTTGTTACTGGAGTTGGTGTTACCGGAGTTGAAAGTGTTATGAGAACCGCGGTTGCCGCTAGAATCGCCTTGAATATTGCTGTTGGTCGCCGAGCTAGAAGTTACCGACGTTAATGACTCGAATGACCAATGCATACAAGCAGCATTCTGGGAGCATACCGTTGTCGGAGGAAAAGTTTCTTAGAGGAACTCGATGATTGTTGGTTACCCATCTTGTGGATGGATTCTTGGATCGTGGAATGTTCGGGTTTGTCGGCGTAGGAGTTAAATGTGTTCTCTGCAGCTTTTGGAGATGACTTTCATGTGGGTGAGGAAGAATAAAAGTTCAACCATCTGAGGTCCCAGAGACTACCTTTATTCGAGAGGGCAAATTATTGGTGCTGCGGCTCACCCAACCACAGCCGTCAGCACTATTGCTGGAACCAACTGATGCTATCCTCACCTGACACCGATAAACTCTCATAGGACCGGCACTGGTTTTCCCGGGACCCGTGGTTGCCATCCTCAAACCTCTCCAATGAATATATATTCCCACCCCGACACTGCAGCATTGCCTTGCAGGAGATAATTTTCAATTGTGCCCTCCAGCTGCAGGCGGAGAAAGTATCATGCAAGTTCCTCAATTAGAGAGCCATAGTGTTTGTAATCCAGTGCTGCACATAAAACTAACAGATCTAAAAATAGGAAACTTTTGTAGTACTCGAATACCGTAGCGCCTTCCAGCCCGGGGCAGGATGACTTTAACTTAGGTTCACTCAATCCGCTCAAATATCATCCAGCATCCTAGTGTGGTTCATTGCAGGGCGAGGTGTCAGAGCCTAAGAGCTTCTCGAGCCTTTTACAGGAAACAGCATCCCGCCTGCTGCTTCTTTAGTTTTTCACGCCGCTGTGAATTTTCGAAGCCAGGAATCCGCTTATCCCATTCCGCAACCATGCATTTAGGCCGTGACATATCTTCCGTGGTATCGCATATGTGGCAGGTAGGTAAGTACCGGTAGCCTAGAAAACCCCAAGGCCGGGATTTACTGAGGCAAGGCGACCGCATCGCCAGCACCCGGTTTTTAATACTAGATTCGCGGACCTCATTCTTGGAAACGAAATAGGAGCGACAGCACCATTCTAGAAGTACCGGAAGGTATCATACAGTATCCACGTCAAACTCCGGCATGCGTTCTTGAATCCCCACTCCAATCACTCCCCCTCAACCCCATCCGAGCTGATAATCAACCCACCAGCCTTACCATATTTCGAATTAAGAACACAAAACTTTTTTTGCTCGTGCATTCCGGTATAATCCGTGATATGGGCAATGCATATGACCAGCCATGTCTCGTGTTACAGCGCAAAGAAATGCTCGGGTAAGGACGAAATATCGGGAAAATTCTAGTGGCCAAACGATGATCGATGATCGATTTGGCAAACTGGTGAAAAGCGATCAGGTTGTGGGACATCCTAAAACTCTTGTTGTTGCACAAGTGACTGGCACAACGCCTGTTCAGGACTAATCCAGGCGGGCTGTGCTGCAATTGTAAATATTCCTTAATCTGATAGTAACAACACCACTGTATTGGGAATACCAAAGCTCAAATAGTACAGTAATCCATGAATGGCCAAGTTTATGGAGGGCTAAAGTATTTCCTTCATAACATCATCGGACTTTCTGATGGCTGCCAAGCCCTGTTCTTTTTCCAAACTACTTGCCTCTCTACTTCACTCTCTATTTCACTCTCTACTTCACTCTCTACTCAGTAGACAATCTAATACGGTATCTAATACCAGTAGGTTAAGTGGAATGGATGACCGACGGCTGTGCAGGCCGGTTGCGACGGACACATACATAATCGATCAGATCATGAGGGCACTTCATCACCATTTTGGGATGCAGCTGCATGTGCTCCTGTTGCCGTCAAAATTGCAAAATGGACTGCTATTGGGTATAGTCAAAATTGGCCAGAGCCTCAGAACCACCGCGGTATGCAATGGCCCCTTTCACAAATGCCACGACATAACAAGAACGGGCTTTAAATAATTTTATTTTTCGTACCGGTATTATGCAGATCACTTCCATTAAAAACGAAAGCCCACCGGTTATTTGCCAATGTAATGCCTGACTAGCGAATTATTCGCGACGATATGGCCTCTTTTCCCCGCCTTATGCCTCTGTCAGGGATTCACAAAATATGGAAGAATCAGTGGATACCTGAGCAATCATACTCCTATTTCTGGGGTCTGCTTGCATGCTGTGAGTGCTTAGGCGGTAAACACGGTGATGTGGATTCGAGAAAAAAATCGGCGAGTGCAGCCAGGGATCAAGCTTCGCAATGGCTTTCTTCGGAGGTGAAGGAAAAAGCTGGGAGAATGCAAATTTCAGAAAGGACAAACTTGATATCCCACTCCATCACTGGCTGGGCGAACCCGGGAGTCAATGTGAAGCTTGGCTCACGTACCGGGACTCTTAACATCATATGCCGGTATGGTACTTCGGTATCATACCAAGGCGCGAATCAAGAATCATGCCCGGGATAAACTCATATCGCACAAGTGGCCTATCATTAACCATCGAGCCTTATCAACCATCGCCAAGTGAAGAGTTGTAAGAGAAACTTAATTCAACAAGATGACCTTCAGGTAAAAATAAAAGTATTATTATCCCTTGGGCGGCCTGAAACTGTAAAATTTGTAGCCAGGCACACTCACTCCAGATCAGTAGCTTGCTATTTGGAGTATCATAATAAATATCCGCTTCCTACCGTTCAGATGACTCATCATCACAACAACCACTAATTTCCAACGAATCACAATACACGAATACTTCCCAAATAGGAAATGTGTGCCTGGCTACGAATTTTACTGTTTCAGACCGCCCAAGGGATAAAGTAAGAGAGAGGAAGAGAAAAGAGGTAGGATGGATGATGGTAGGGGGTAACAGCGGGGCTGGCGAGATAAGATGATTGATTAGTATTGGTTGGAAAGCACTCGTATCTTCTGGTCCTTGATTCAACCCCACGGTGCTGCGCGGCACACACAAGTCTGCGGTCGGGGACAAAAGACTTGCAATAAAAAATCTCCCCCCTCTCGCGCCTCGAAAATGAATCCTCCACACCAAGACGAAAACGATAATACCTGTACTCGGGTACTCGGGTATTTCGGGCCCAGTCACTCAAGCCGCTTCCCCTCTTGGAGGTGAGCCCGACTTCTGCTGGCACCAAAAAATTTCACCAGATATCACTCAAGTTTCCTAATCAGGTTTAGTCTACATACGTTTGAAATGGGGGTGAGCCGGACTTTTGCCTACCGCCTAGTACTCCCTAATTTTTCAGAGATTTGTGAACACGCCTTGTGTCCGCATTTTCCTGCATATGCACGACAGCCCAATCGCACGAGCCCAATGGCGCATAGAATAAGAAACTGATCTAAGCGCAGCCAGCTACTCGAGTACTTGAGGATGATTAAAACTGACCCTGGCCGCTGGCATCCCACTCTCATGGGGGGGGATTGAGATCTACTTCTACCGTACCGTACTCGGGTATCGCACATGTCGGCAGATCTCGTGCATCTAGTCTCTACCTTGTATGCAGAGACAGGCGTGCTCACAAGACCCTGAGAAAATTTACTCGAGTAGAGCGGTAAGGTTATTCGTTCAAGATCACTGCCTCAGTGCGGCCAGTCGGGATCTCTTCGCACTTATACCGTACCATGAACTAAAGACACATAATATAGTAATAAAAAATATGCGGCTGATCGGGTCATGTCCCACAATAGTCCTTGGCACACAGGTGAATAGCCGGATTGGATTGGCGAAAATAATATTGATATCGGGTCGCTACTGGTTAAGGCTGAGGAGCTACTCGTAGATTTACCATTTGTTGAAGGTTCATGAGGTTAAGTTGGCTGGTTAGATTGGGGGGCGGTTAGGAACTTACTCGAGTACAGTGGGATCCCGGCTCAAAGAAATCTAGGGATTTTGAGGTTAGGGTCGATAACTAGCACATAAACGGTAAGAGTACTTGTACCGTACTATACAAGTACTTGTACGAGTAGAAGTAACTACTTGATTAAACTAGTTAATGCAGTATATCACGTGTCGTCTTTTCATCACCAGTTTGCTGACATTATCAGTAGAAGTACGCTATGGGCACTGAGACCTGGGGGGGCAAGGAGAGGAAAAATAGAAAGGTTGTGGAAGGCCTGACAAGAAGGATATCCAGAATGAGTAAGAAAGAATCTCCATGACTAGGTGCTGCTACATCCCATGAAATTCATTTGTTCACTTTTGCATACCGTTCTCATCTCTGCCTAAACCGATTTCTCATCCCCACCGAGGAATCAGCTCTTTAACCGGAAACCCAACAATACTATTCATCTATTTTTGCCATCGGGGGAAGTCTAAACAACTCCATCCTAAAGGTGACATCTTCATCCATTAGAGGTAGAATAAGAGAGGGAAATCATAGCTCCTTCACAGACAATCCCCGTTGTGCCAAACGCCCACAGAGCAAGGTGGTACCCGCAAGATTCCCGAACGCACCATGCCATCCGCTGCACTTGAAGCAAATAAGCGCAATGGAATCATCACAATTTCAGTCTTCGCTGTACCCAGTGATCCCAAGCGGCCAGTCCGGCCTTAGTTTTGAAAAGCCTGGGTCAGTCCGGTCAAAATTCTAAACGGCAGCCAAAACCCGGCGATGCCCGGGGAACAGCCGGGTCGTGTCTCGGCGCAACGCAAGTCAACGCCGCCAGATGTCTTGGTAATCTGAGGATGTCTATCGGCGGCCAGCAGGCTTTCCGTTTTTAATCCCGCGGAATAGGATAATAGGAGCAACATGCCCCTGCTACTATCGATCTCGCTTAAGACAAATCTATGTCACCAATGAACCACCACGATACCCAAATATACTGTCCGACCGCAAGTTCCTCTATAACATCCTTCACCCATTTCTCTGATCACCTCTGGAACATGTATTAACCCCGTGATTTTATAAAAAATTAATCCTGTTGAATAACAAAATATTTATTAGTAATGAAATACAAGTGATCACTTGAAACAATGGCCTGCAGTTGACCCAGGCCAGGCCCGGCTTTGGTTTAGAAAAGCCGCTTTCCCACAGTCCGGCCCGGTGGTCCCTGAAACAGCCTGGGTCAGTCCGCTCTTACTCAACGCTGGACGGACTGGCCGCTTTGGATCACTGCCCGCGACTGACGAATGACCAACCCCCAACAACTAACACTACCATCGCATAATCACAGGGGATAAAAATATGAAATAAAATAGCGTAGAGAGTAGAGATACTAGAGTTTAACTTGCCCAATAACCATCAAGTTTGCATTCCAACACACTTCCACGATTCCCCAATTCTCTCTGCGGATCCCCATACCGAACGAACCGAAGCACCACAAGACACCTACATCCAAGCCCCATAAATCCCTACAACCTATCACAGAATTCATGGAGGGCGAATTTGACGTTGTGGAGTGGGGTTACGAATGTGAATGCGTTGGATAATACGGAAGTGGAGCCAGCGTTGCATACCAGCCACAACTTTGTAACACAAGATTAAGAGCCGCCAAACCCGAGAACAGCTGACAATTGACCACACGAGAGCCTCAACACCGTTTGCGGTGTTCAAGTAAGAACAAGGCGACAAAAGAATCGCGCCCCCCCCCAGGTTTTCAACACAAAAATGCTGATTTGCAATCAGCCACTAGAAACGACTACACTAAATGCTGCTCTGATAACAGTAAGGACATCTGTAAAGAGTTTAGCATTCTGAATTTTTCAATTTTCATTGACGCTCTCAGACACTTACCGGTACACTGAGGCTTGAAATTCGGTTACCCCCACGCCTCGGAGAGAGACCCCACACCAAGTGGCTTTCCTGGCTCGAATTTAATACCCCTGGAGGAATTCGAGCTCCTGATTTTGTATGACAATTTCTGTAGTCTGACATCTAAATATGCAAATATTCGGGTTAACCGCTATAGTAAAGAAATCCAGGAACTTTTTTTTAAGATGACATCACTCGAGTGGTCTACCGGTACATTGAAAACCGGTGATTTGTGCTCAAGTATTCAAAACCGCGGGTAACAGGTTTCCTTTGTCGCCGGGTCCGTACCGAACCGTGTGCCTTGTAGTCTCGTATTTCCTCCTTTCTACAAGGCGTGGAGAACACTGCAAAAACTGAGCGGCTCACTCGCTCTGAGAGACTAAAAGAAACCCCCAGACTATACCAGAGGAGGCAACCCTAGCGACATAGCACACTGTTCAGTTATTCGTGTTTTGACGGTATGATACTTGAACACAGTAAGAAGCATTGAGGCTCTTGTTGTCGCTTGCCAATTGTTCCCAAGTTTGGAGGCTCTTAATCTTGTGTTACATTGTGTCACATGTGAGAGCCTAGCCCCCACGTCCTATTACCCGGCGCTTCCCCCTCTATCGTCAACTCTCCCCACAACTAGAAATCCATTAGTACAAATCACTCATACCGCAGCCCCGTGAGAGCGCCTGGTCTACAGGCAAAGGCAATCAACAGGAGCGACAGCGCTACTACATTTGTGCTTCCCGTGCTGTAGGTGATGGGATGCCGGAGGTCCACTGGCCTACCGGAATACTGGAGCTCTGAGATCCTCACCTGTTCCCCGCAAATCGTGCGCAGACTGCGGACTTGTTTAGCATGCCCGAGCTCACGAGATTTTTGCAGGATAGCGACGATGACACAGAGGTGGAGTTTACTAAAATTGGCTCTGGTGCGCAGCGATCTAGCGGAATATTACATCGAGATTCCTAAGGAAGTCCCGCCACGCTTGAACTCGACGTACCGCAGCTGCGGCCGGGGCAGCTGCAAGACCCCCCGAACCCCGGTGGGTTAAATCCGCCCTCAATGTCAGGCCTGGCATGATAGTCAGCGACACCATGATTTGTTGGAAATCGATGGAAACCCCTTCAAGTGCTGCTCGGCATGCTCATAGTCCATCCAACATGCTCGGAACCTATTTGAGATGTTGCAAACATACACGACATGTTCAGAACATGCTCGCCGACCATTCACCTACCTGTCCGTCGCTCAACCCGCCCGTTCGGATATTCGCCGCTCACTGCCGCGGTCTTTGTTCGCCCACAGGCAATTTACTGACCGCCAATTTTTTTTTTCGGTGCCCCAACTGAATCCTAATACTCTCCCACGACGGGATCACTCCCTTACACGGTACGTCGCTGTCCCCTTCATCTTCCCCTCACACCCCTTCATCATCGACTGAGACATTCTTATCCCCCCACTGCTTTAAAACACCAAATCACAGATTTTGATAAGGCGGGTACGCTTTTCCCCATCATGGCCGGATAAATCCTCATTCGCTATAGGCCTCAATCCCGCTGCGGGTTGGAGGATGCCAGGGCTCCTGGAGGGAGAAAGGTTTATTCAACATCTTCTTTGCTAGTAACTAGTGTGGGGGCTCACTTTACATACATGGTGCCCAGGGCCTAATTATCCGCTCGTTGCAGCCTTTCCGACAAGAACAGCGAGTTTCGACATGGCCGTTTATCGATGCCTACATCCATCCTCGAGCAGATTACGGGGGTGAAGCTCCAGCAAATATTGTAACCCGGCTCGAGTGCTCGATCACAATCACCGAAGTCCCGCTATGCGCGAGTCTCGTCCATTATGATCGCTTTTTCTACACTCAAGTTGCTCTTATCCCCCAAAATATGATAGAAGATGCCTTACAAAGTGGGGCTACTTTGAGACCTTTGTGTCGCAGGCATTGGCCTCTTCTTGTTCGCTTAGAGTTCCAGACACGGCCTTTGTCAGTTGTCGGCATAATGAAAGTGAGCAAGTTTTTATAACGTAAATTTATTTCCCGTGAAGCGTGTTGAAGAATTAGCAAAAGAGAGTATGGTTGAGAATGTGCTATCAAGAGCACAGGATAGACGGTTTTTATTTCAATATATATCATTTGATTCTCCCGACATAAATTCATAGATCGCGTGATCGACATGATCCCGCATTCTAGAGCATGCTCTAATCGTGGTCATCACTGTAACAACCAAAACCAGCCACACTAGCCACCCCCCCCAACAACATGGTGCTAATGCCAGAGAAACCCCATCAGATGAGGGGCAAAGGCGGAGTACCGCCGGTGCTAAGGAAGGTGGGCGTCCCAAACACTGTATAATACCTTCACACTGCCATATATAGGTAGAGAGAGGGACAAAACATTGTACCTCAGGGGAGGCTGGAGATCAAGTCCGAGGGCCTCAAGAAAAGTGGCTAATTTCTGGGCGCTGGACGCACCCCAGAGAAGGAACCTCCTCGTTCATCGGCCCCTTCACCGTATTGCTGGTTGCCCGCAGCACCACATTCCTGCCCACCAGCCCAACCGTCCGCCAGAACATCTGTCCGCCGCCGATCCACTGTCCCCCGCCGTCCGCTCGTTGTTTTCGTTCTCTGTCGGTTTGCTGTTTTGATTGCCATTAGTTTGCTGCCTCGTTCGCCGTATCGCGTGCTCGGGCGGAAGCCAGTCTAACCAGTATCGCTACGGGGGGCCAAAGCAGCTCTTGCAAAAATAGCAGTTTTTCTGCTTGTATTTCCTTTGCTAGCTGGGGACTATGCAGAGGGACGGGGGCCTGTGTGGATGGGAATGGGCGAGCGCGGAAAGCAGTAGATAGGGGATGCTGCTTGTCTTTCTTTTGTCAGCATGTCTTTGTGAAGGAGTGGGATACTCACATGAGCAAGGAATACGGTAGACATGTATCGTGACCAGTGGGAGTAAGGAGGAGGCTTTCGGATCGTTTATTTATACTTCTGTTTCTTCCCGTTAGTTAGTAAGTTAGTTGAGCAAGAAATCAAGCGAGTTGTTGACGGGGAGAGTTTAACGCGCGCATCTGCACCGTTTTTAGTGTTACCTTGCCGAGCAGAGTATACAGCCCCTTCCCCTGACTAAGCAGCTCTTAGTTTTCGGTTCACTCAATATCCCGACCTTGAGACTTTGAGAATCAGGTAGCGTACGCTGTTTGGATTACCGTCAGACAATAGGATTGCCGTGTCACCATACGCCATTTATCGATTCATCGTCGTCATTTGATTGCACACCTGTACAAGTCGTTAGATGGTAGATTCATTGATCATAGTATAGCATTCGGGAGTGTTCGCTTGTGCGCCTGTTTTTTGGCCCGTTTTCCTACAGTCAGAGAGTCCTTTCTGTCTAAAACCTTAAACTCCAATAAATGGTAAATATAGTATCTCATCTATAACCGAAGACGGCATGAGATCCATACTCATAACTTTCTGGGACTTGTGAACACAGCTGCTATTGCATATGAGCGAGAAAACGGCCGAAGCCTCAAGATTTTGGTTGTATGCAATAGAGGTCCTGTTCACAAACGTCAGAAAATTGCGAGTATTTTTTTGCAATACTGCCTTAACTGTGGGCATGCAAAATTGGAGATCCTCAAAACAGGTATATTTTGTTATGTGTCCCGACAAACTCTCGGCGCTCATGTCTAGCTTCCGAATCATTCTTCACCATCGGTGAGGGCTGCCCACAAAATAAACAAATATGGTGTAGAAATATTAATTTCGTAACCAGGGGGCCTTCGGCTCTCTATCAATATATTCTTCGTCTTGATCGAGTAAGAAGTGGTGGTGCAAATTGCGATTTCCATAACACCAGATTCCCATCGTTTTGGTTTGTTTTGGCTGGCACTTGGGCCCACCACTGATGACGTTTGTCTAAGGACTACAGGGACATGCTGGACAGCACCCGCAGACGGTGCCAGTCTTGCGCATGTATTTGTGGTGCTTTGATCGACACAAACGTGTTTGAAGCCAGATGCTGCTCGGCATGCTCATAGAACACCCAACATGTTCAGAACCTATCTGGCATGATTGCAACATGCGCGATATGCTCCAAACATGCTCGGCATGCTTTTTCCCATCTTTCCGTCCTCCCTTCATCCCGTCCGTTGGTTAACCCACCCGTTCGGATATTTGTTGCTCGTCGTGGTTCTCTTTGTTCGACCTCTTGCCGATTTTCTTTTTAGGTCATTCGTCGTTGGCCGTTGCCTATTATTTTCCACCGATTAGAAAACCGTTCAGTGTCTCCCCATTTGCTGCTTTGCCGTTCACTATTTTACCGCTGGTTTGTCGTTGTTATGTGCCTGCATCTCCCGCAGCCGTTTTGCCATTTTGGTCGCCGTTATTTTGTTCGTAGTTTTGGCATACACTGTTCTGTTGTTCGGAATTTTCACATCCGGTGTTTGTCGCTGTCGCTCAGCAGGCAGGAGCGGGAGCCATACGGGTATGGGAGGTATACGGGTATGGGAGGTATACGGGTATGGGAGCGGGTCGTATACGAGCATGGGAGTTTTTGTATTTGTTCTCGGTGTTTTTCTTTCTTTGGTTAGCAAGGGAAGCGTGAAGGAATCAAGAGAAATGGGATGGGTGATCTGTGTGGATGGGAGTGGACATGCGTGGAAAGCGGTGGTGGAGCAAGGGATCTGCTTTGGTCGTTTATTTATACTGCTGTGCTTTCCTGTTAGTCAGCAGCGCTAGCAACAGGGCGATCCCGGGAGAGCAAGAGTGTGTTTAAGAAAGAGTGTATGGACGGGGAAAACTTTTTACCTTCCCCTCTTTTGATCGTGGCCAAGTGTCTTGGCGTTTCGTTTATAACAAGTGATAGCCGGTGACGGCGAAGTCGTGAGACCTGCTCCGGGAAAGTCAATTGTCTTTTTAAACGGATATCTGTAGAATACCCTCCTCAGTCTCCATTAGATTATCAGTGAATCATCACAAACCCTTTAAGCCAGAGATGATGGAAGGTTACCGTAGCTGAACTGGTGAAGGTGACGTGTGCCGTCCACTACGGACCCCCGAGTGATATTTATTGTTCTTAGGATATAATGAAGAATTAAGAAGTATTTAGTTTGAAGGCGGGAATGGTAAAAGATTACTCCATCTGAACTCCTTTGACCTACTATAGATCACATGCTGCAGTGTCCTCTGATTTGTAATTGGTATTTTCTTCCTATCATACTCTAAATCATACATAATTTTACTGCCTCTACACTTTGGGAGAGGTAAATGGGCAGCGGACGAGATGCGACTGAGCAGTATTTGAAAGCCCACCTTTTTTCTTATGACAGATCAAGGAGTTGGACATTCGAGTAAAGCCTCGCTTCCTTAAACTCCCATTACTCGTGCCAAGGTTGCGCTGCAACCCCCGAAACTTCGCTGGCTCAGCTTTCGGGGGCACTTATCCTGAGTGCCCGACAGCTCAATGAAAGATTGCAGCTCAACGATAGATTGTGGCTCAATACAATTTTGTGGCTCAACAACACATTGTGGTTCAAGATGAGTTTGCACTTCATACAATTTTGTAGCTTAAAGTCACTTTTTATTCTAGGTGCAACATCAGAGTAAAGCTATGCCTTTATTGAAGGTAAGTTAATATTTTGTATTACATTGGTTTTCTTTAGTTCCACATAGCATTTAATACCCATATTATCTTTAATATTTTCAGGATCATGGGCACTTTTTCAATTGATATTACTAGTGCATTACTTGTGAATAAAGTAATTTGAAAGATGTTTAAGGAATCTTTGTACCCAATGTTCACTCCCAGTAAGTGGAGGAAGTAGTCATGTCTGTGCATTTTGCAGAATTATATTTACATATCAAGTGACAATTAAAAACCTTGCACTGGGACTAATATTATCCAATTGATCTAGATATTGACAAACAGCCAGTTCTGGGTCTTTCCAGAGTTTTCGATTAGTTGCAGGTCATTCTTATCTAGATTTTTGACTTTGTCAATATTTGTGTAATCACTGCTTTGGAACTTCATACTTGTATGCTAGTACAACAATAATGGGTGTATTTTCTCCTGTCTCATAGAGGAAGGTAATTGCAGCTTGGATCTGAACTTCAATATCATGATATGGCTCTACGTGTTGACTTGGAGGAAGGAGTGCAGATGAAGAAGATATAATTGATTGAGATATAAGAGGAGTTCGAGGTCAGGATAATGGAGTTTGGTTATCAAAGGAATACTACATGGAACTACTTAAATACCTTATACTCAGAACATTTATGAAGTCTTGAAGTAATAGCATTAAATTACAGAATTATATTGAATCATAGACTGTCATTGAGCCATAGACTATCATTGAATTATAAACTGTCATTGAACCTTGAACTGTCTTTGAGTCACAAAATTGTATGTCGCTGCAAACTCATTTTGAGCCACAATGTGTTTTTGAGCCACAAAATTGTATTGAGCCACAATCTATCATTGAGCTGCAATCTTTCATTGAGCTGTCAGGCACTCAGGATGAGTGCCCCCGAAAGCTGAGCGAGCGAAGTTTCGGGGGTTGCAGCGCAACCTTGGCACGAGTAGTTTGAAATTTCTATTATGTCTTTAAGTTCGTATTACCATAGAAAGTATAGTCTGAGCACATAGAATACAGGAACAACATTTGCTACTAGTGGGAAGTAGAAATCCGAAACTTGTCCAAATTAATATAGTATAGTAAAACAAAGCTCAGGGTGTCCCGCAGTTTGAGTACTCTTATAGAATCACTCTGTTCGACCGGTCGGAAAATCAGATGTGCCGGTAGTCTAACAACAGCTTTAGAACCATTGAATCTTTCTCATATTCCTCCACAAGTCCATCATTTTGCCTCCTCGCTTGCATCACCTCGCAACCCTACCATATTATCCATTCCAGCAATGTCTTTTGAACCGGAGCGAGTCTTCTGCGGAACCAAGAGGACATTTTCCGACTCACCTCGCTATCTCACGCTACAGACAATTGCTCCCACTTAGTGCCTCCGAAGTTGGCCGACCTTCTAGTTCAACTTAGCTTTAGTTGTCAACCTTAGCGATCCTCTATTCTCACCATTAGTCCTGTATTGTAAGCATTCAATATTAACACACACATATATATATATTCTCCCTTAACTGTTCTTGTTTTGTGCATAAGCTTAATGGGTTCGCTGGGTTAGCCTGGGGCCGTGATCCCAAGCGGCCAGTCCGTCCGGCTTTGAGTACGACCGGACTGAGCCAGGCTTCTTCAGGGACGACTGGGCCGGACTGTGGGAAAACGACTTTTTCAAACCAAAGCTGGGCCCGCCCTTGGTCACTTGCAGGCCGATGTTTCAAGTGATCACTTGTGTTTCATTACAAAGAAATCTTTTATTATTCAACCAGATTAATTTTTTATAAAATCACGGGGTTAATACATATTCCAGAGGCGATCAGAGAGTTGTGTGGAGAATGGTATAGAGTATCTTGAGGTCCGACAGTATATCCGGGTATCGTGGTGGTTAATTGGTGGATGACATAAATTTGTCTTAAGCGAGATCAATAGCACCAGGGGCATGTTGCTCCTATTATCCTATTCCGAGTGATTAAAAATGGAAAGCCTGCAGGCCGTCCATAGATATCTCCGGATTACCTGGGCACCTGCCGGCTTTGACGGGGGTTGCTCCAAGACTCGACCTGGCGGGTGCCTGGGCGCCGGCCGGATGTGACTGCCGTTTAGAATTTTGACCGGATGGACCCAGGCTTTTCAAAACCAAGGCCGGACTGACCGGACTGGCCGCTTGGGATCACTGGCCTGAGGGATGCTTCATTGGGTTGGGTTGGGTCGGGCTGAATATTTGTTGGGCTAGGGCTGAGTCGGGTCGGCCCTTTTTCAACTCGGGGAAAAACCTATTGCAATGCTTTGAATATAGTCAATTTCCTGATCCTGAGAAACAACAGATATGTTTCATCGCAGTCGTCAGACATTCGCGTACCCAAAAAGCTTTCGACTGGGTCAAGTAGATAAATTGGTGACTGATACATCCTACTGTAGAGTAGTATGCCCACCTATCCCAGGAATATTGTGAACTTTTATAATTTTGTTTTGAACCTGTTTTGAGCATGTTTTGTGGCCCCATTTATGTAAACCTCCCTCCACCTTTCTCACTACGTACCACTAACGATTTGTCCCTATCGGTAAACACATGGGATCGTCGCTGAATGAATGACAGCAATTGACTTCCCAGCATGCCGAAATCCACGCAAGAAATCTATATGATCAAACATTGCAAATCTGGCATGTGAACATGATTAGCTCCATATATCGATCTGGGGATTGTGGGAAGTAGCCGACCAACTGTTAGCTGCACGAACGGTAAGGGCGTACTTCCGCTCCCGATCATTGATCTGTTCTCCTTACTCATCTCATTGCCAATCAGTAGTTTTCAAAGTCTTCTGGGAAATAGTAGGTGCGAAAATCAGCTAGCACACAGCTATAATCCTGAGAACATGGAGTATACTGCCGCTCACCTTTACCAGGTGATACTGATTCAAAAACGAACGCCACGGCTTTTTGGTAGTTCAGGTAGATCACCAAATCAGTGTTCCCAAGCGTCCAGTCTGTCCGTCCGTGGCTTAGGACGGGACGGACGGTGGTTTCTGAGACTCTGCCCTGGACGGACGGCCATCCGGCGGTCCGTCCTAACCTCTACCCGGGACGGCCGGCCGGGCCCTATAGGTGTCTCACCTGCACACTCTATTCCCAATATAGTAAGTCTGTTGTCACCACAAAAACAAAGTTCTATATTTGAATAACAGTAACTCAGTACCTCTCACTCCGGGCTGATATTTATTCACCTATTCCATATTGTATTGTATCACTTTATAAATGCATAATTACTATGAAATAACCATTCACTATCGGAGGTGATGATCAATTATTCGAGCACCCACATAATACCAAGAGGGCTCTACAATGGGTGTGAAATGCCTATAGATGACGACCGGACTGCGACACCGATGGCCAGGCACTGGTGGAGACAGCCGGGCCCGGTAAATGATGGCCGGGACCTGCAGATGACGGCCGGGCCCTGCAGATGACGGCCGGGCCCTGGTGAGGACGGCCGGGCCCTGGTGAGGACAGCCGGAAGATGCCATTTGTATTAAGACTCCCGGCCCCGGGCGTCCACCCCTAGGACGGCAGTCTTTATGAAAGACGGACGCCATGCCCTGCCGTCCTTACCCACCTCGCCCGGGACGGTTGGGAACACTGCATCAGATTAATAATCCGTACAAAAGAAGGGGACCCCTTTCGAACTGTCTTTGCAAATGTCGATGGAAGATCACAAGTCTCAAATTCTCGTGTCACACCTAGTTTGTAGGGTGACGACGTTGAGAGGTCTTGCAACTACCAGAACCGTGACTAGGAAACGTTGGTTTCTATCGTGGCGGGATCTCTCTGAGGACCACCGTGTAATATCGAGCTAGATCGCTCAACATCAGAAGTAATTTTAGCAATCTCCTCTTACCCATCCTCACAATTCCTCAAAATTGCTAGAACCCTGGAATGCAAGAGGAGTCTCCGGAAAGCGGACTATTAGAGGAGATGGGACCGGGATTCTAATATCCTAGTGTCCAGGGAGACTAAGCCACCTTCAAAATTCCATTAATCATAGTGCGGGCAACATCAGTGTAGTAGTGTTGACTTCGTCCATCCGGTGCATCAGGATTGCCTTTGCCTGTAGGCCGGGTTCGCTCTCTGTTTGGGGGCAGAAGTGATTTGTCACAATGGAGTTCAGGTTGTGGTAGGAGTGTAGACTTGAGGAGAAAGTGTGACTAGACTCTCATCCAAGACGCAATGCTGTAACAAAAGATTAAGAGCCGCTAAACCCCAGAACAGCTTGCCAAGTGAGCTCCAGAGCTTCAGCACAATTTGCTGTCGAACTCTCATACGACCGTGGCGACAAAAAAAGCCTGCCACCAGGCAGTTTTCCATACAAAACCACCTCTCTCACTACACGCCAATCGAATGTCGACATCTTGTGAAAAAAGCCCAAAGTCTTCCTGACAGAGAGGTGCACTTGGGTATTTGGAGATTTCTGTGTCAGACAACCGGAATTGTTCTACAAAAATATAGGGCTCTGAATTCTGAAGGGGATGTCAGGTTCCAGCCGGGGAAGCCGCTGGCTATGGGATCCCGAATAACAGTAACGAGGTAAGAGAATTTCATGCCTCCATGTAGTCAAGTCAGCATTTAGGACTGTCAATAAAAATCGAAAAATTCAACGCACCAAACCCCTCATGGATACCCTTCCTCCTATCGGAACGGGATCTAGTGTACGTGTACTGGTTGCGGGTAGCCCGTCGAAAAATCAGAATTTTGCGAGGAATATCTACGAGGGGCACGATTCTTTTCTCGCCATATTAGTATGCGAAGTAGTGTTGTGGCTCTTGATGCCTGGCAGGTGTTCAAGAGTTTGAAAGCTACTCTACTAATCTTGTATTACAACCCTGTGGCTGGTATGACATTCCTGCCCCACCTGTGTACTGCCCGACGTAACCCATTTCATGGTAACCCCCCACCACGATTCTAAATCCACTTCCACAAATTACTCGTACAAGAGAACAGAGTATTATTTCTGTATTAGGATGCAGGAATTCATGGCAGTCGGATGTAGGTGGCTTGTGGTGCTTATTTTAGCCGGGCATACGGGCTATCCGCGTGCCCTTCGGCCCGATTGTCACCCTTGAAGTGGGATGTGTGCACAGAACCGTGAAGGGCTGTAGGGCAGCATTACGGCCGGAATTTTAGCATGTGGGCTATTGCGCGATGTAGGCCCGTTCCAACTGCACGGCGCACAACCGGGAACCCCTCTCGCTAGCGCTTGGGGGGGTTTCCTGCCGCAGGAAATGCTAAACATCAACCCTAACCGTCTCACGTAGAATCGCAGGCGATATCATGAAAGCTCCCATAATCCCTTATCTTTGCTAAACCTCCAATCTCGGGACTTGGAGAGGCAAAGACGACCAAGAATCTTGGGCGTTTCCCCATATGGTGGGGCCCGAGTTTGCTGCCTGTACTAGAGCTTACCCATTGATATTCACGATTCATTTACCTTGTCAAACTCAAGCTGTTGTGATTGGACTGGAGATCAGCCGCAGACACAGGGAGAGTGGGTTATCCCTTCTTTCGTATGCCGGATTCCAAGAGATTGTATGTCAAAACCAGGAGGGATTCTTGGTTTGGAGGGGCGGAGGTGGCTGAGTTTTCTGATGGTGACCCGGCAATTAGAAATATCGGACCCAAGGATCTCTGGGGCATTAACTGGAACCGGAGATGCTAATATGGGTTAAGGAGGAAGGCAGCCTCGGGCAGGTCCGTCGATGCAAGCGGTGGGAGATCAGATTTTGCTGTACCTGTATCTGGATAATGGCTACTCGTGACTATTGCATAGTGTACAACCGGCTAGTCGGTAATGGGTTCCCACAAGTCAATGACTCCTGTGGCAACTTTGCCGATTGCCGTTGCGGAGAAGCCACCACGGTACTACCGTAATCCTGGCAACCGCCATTTGGCCCTGACTCGGCTGCCTCGAGAACGCGACTACCGATCCCCGCCATCCACCTCAGAAGAGGTGTCGCCTCCGGTAATCATGTTTTTAATCATACCTGTTGGAAACCATGGAGAACGGGAGATGCTGCTCAGCGTGCTCACAAATAGCCCAACGTGCTGAGAACCTGCCTGGCATGTGTAAAACATTCTCGGAGTGCTCACATTTCCTTTGCACTATTACCCCCATTCCTTCCCGTGTCTGCTGGTTCACGCCATGGTTTGTTCGCCGCTTTGTTCGCCGTCACGTCATTCGCCGTGCGGTTCGCCGATAAACCGTTAGCCGTTCGCCGCGATGCCATTTGCCATTCGATTGTTTTCCAAATACCGTGAGCAAATCACCATTGACAGGTACACAACGTGCCGTTCGCCTGCTTCCCTAGCGGTTCGCCATTCGTTTCGGCCGGCTCATCAGACGGTCTCCCCAGGGAGTGAGCGACTTAGGGTAGCGGTAACGGAAATAGTAGCGACATGAGTGCCGAAGGGATGCGGCTCGGCAGCGGGAGTCTTTGTGGGGCTTGTATTTCTTTTGTTAGCAGGGGAGCGGGCATAAGGAAGGGTGAGTTCCGCGCAGGAACAGGGAAGGCAATGAACAAGTGTGGAGGGCGGTGGAGCAAGCGTGGAATCTCTTTTGATCGATTATTTATACTCCTTTTATTTCCTGTTCGTTAGAGAGTAAGTCTTTTGATCAAGAGGAAGAGAGTTGATTCCAAGAGTGTGTGTTTGGGGAGTGTGAAGGCAGAGTGAAAATATTTTCCTACCCCTCGTTACCGGTGCTCGGCTTTTTTTCTTTTCTTTCCCACAGAGTGACCATCTGTGACGGCGGTCCCATTGTTGTGAGTTTAGCTCTAGAAAGCCAGCCGTTTACGAAGACCCTTAGGGTCTGTTTGGCAGCAACGGTACTGTTCCGCTTTGTGACCGGTTCAGCTGAGAAAATGACTGTAAAATGGAAGGGAAATGGTTGTTTGTGTGGGGCAACGGAACTCAACGGTTATATCCAAACACCCTCAGCTATCTTCTGTGGTGCGTTACTTCATTACGCGATGACGTATTGAATGAACCGGCGTTGACACATCAGTGGGAGCGTGTTACTATAGAGTAGGGTGAAAGATCTGTGAAGGATGAAAAGCTCACTATTTTCCTTCGTGAGTTATTAATTCATCTCGGGAATCGGGTCCGCGGTTATGTCGGTTCGGGGGTTATGTTGGTATAAGACAAATATAGTACTGGAATGGGAAACTAGAATTAGAGGTAGACGACATGCTCTTTAAACGCAATGCCGATAAGCTGAGATATTTGATTAGGCATGATACTAAAACATTTCCTCTCCAGATGTGCCATACCGACATACTCCGAATCGGCGGAACTACGAACAAGATTCTACCGGTGGTGGAGGAAATAATTTATTTGGTATAGCAAGCGAGACTCTCTATACTACGGTGATTAGTAATGCTTGAACCAGCCTCCATTTCTGTCCCTGCTTCGGCTGGCTAATGCTGCTTCTACGTTGGGTCAGGATTGCGTCATTAGGCTTAACGGGGGATCTCGTTCTTTGCCTTGGGGTGACATAGGGTGGCTTCAGCCCGGGTGACCTAACAAACCTGGAAAATTTGGCCTGGAAGACATTGCCGGAATGGATAGCAGAGTAACGGTAGCCCTCCTTGGTTTATCAGGCATTATTTTTGCTTGCGATCCACTTGGCACAGGGCAGGAAGAGATTACCACGTCCATGATTTGAAGCAACATTGCAATTAACCGGAAGCGGGGAAGAAGTGCGGGGTGAGGAAATAAAATTTCCCTACTAGTTTTCCGTTTGCTAATCAGGCAATATGGATCGGAGCACCCAGATTTAGATAAGCTTCGAGTTCTACATTTCTACACACACTTATACCTCCACGCCAAGAATTGGTACATCTTTTTGAATAGCCCCTAGGAATCCACAAAAACTACATGGTCAAAACTGCTATGGAATGGATCCTATACAACCCTACCATGTAGAGGAATAAACATCAGGGACTTTGACAGTCCAATCTTTCCGCCCTGCGACTCAGCCCTTTTATCAAGCATAACCTACTGGGGCATTTCCCCACTATCACCGAGGGAATTGTTTATCTCTGTCCAGCCCGTCATGTATTTCTGACACGGTTCCAAATTTTTGCGATTAGGCGAATCTGGTGGCCAGAACGTAAAACGTCCAATCAGTGGTAGAGGTCGTTGACAAACGTCTGATGTGGTCACCCTCATGTGATATCATTATCTGGCGCTAGTGGTACAATATTTCAAACGGCTCGAACAGGACACCTTTTATAGCTCTCACGGCGCTATTCCAAAGGACGTGCCAATTCTTGGCTCGGGGACAAAGTTAGCAACCGCTGTTCCAGGATTTTATAAGTGCAGACTAATTTGAACCAGGTTGTGACGGGACCCAAAAACGCCCGAATGCTCGCTTGCTCGCAAACAAGGGCACTCCTCCTAAGTCCCTCTTCAGTGCAACATGACTCTCCAATGTCACTTTATCGTCTCAATTCTACTTTGGGGCTCGGTGCAGACGGCCTTGCACCTATTCTACATTAGGAGATTTTCGCAGACACGAAACACAAGGGGAATTCCTGAATAGACTAGTAAAATGCGACTATGAATCACGCTAGTGTTTAAGTGTAGTGTCTTTCCATTTCCTGGTCGCAGGCCTCCCTCACGGAGATAGCAATGATCCTGCCTCCTTCAGCCGAACGTCCCACAAAGTGCAATATTAACCAAAAGTTGCTAAGCATTCTCACGGACCAAGATGTCAATTTCGGGCTCTGACTGCTGTCTCAATCGACTAACAAGTGACCCAGGACAACCCCCACATGGCGGGCGGTTGAACTTGGAGAGTTGGGTCCAAGAGAATCCCACATTTTCCCAGCATCGTACACTTTAACTCGCCACCGACATCATCGTCTGTTTTCACAATTAATTCTGTATTGAAGCCATTTAATCGCAATATTTGTATTCATTTATTCACCTCCTTGGTTTGCTTCTTTTACACATCAGCGCAATGGGTTTATTGGGCCACCTGGACCCGGATGGTTTCGTTGGGCTTGGGCAGAATTGGGTGGGCGCTCTTGCGACCCGGGGCATCACCATTGAAGGCCTTTGTGAAAATCGGACACGGACCAGTGAGCTGCATGCCCAGTTTAGGACATAATTTCCAGTGCCTGCTAGACTAAGCTGGGCTCTCAACCAGTCACCCATCGAAACAAAGCATCGGCCGTGCACTGAGAACAAGCGCTAGTTAGATTATGATAAGCTCATATAGTACCACACACGAGCGGTGTGAAGTGCCGACATAATATCGCCTGGGCAAGTTTGACGGCCAACCGTGTGAAGCGGCAAAGCATCTCGCCGGCGTGTGTGGTTCACTGCTATCATCAGTGTTCCCAACGGGCCAGGCTACTGGTAGGCCGGGCCACGGCAGGCCGCTCCGGAAAATAGCCTAGCCCGCTATAGGCCGAATTCTAGCAGCCTACGGAAGCCTACCAGGCCTGGTAGGCGCCCAGTGGCCGGACCCTTAGCATTGAAAAACTGTTGTCATGGTAACCATGGTGTCATATTTGGGAGAAGTTCCAGAAGACTGCGCATTGGGTTTCTTTTCGTTCCATTTATTTAGTGATGTTTCCTTCTTTCTCATAAGGATCCGATGAGAGGTTCAGATTTAGTGAACTCATGAAAATTTGTATGACTCAAGGCAGTTTGCCACGTTTCTCAACTTGCCTTGTCCACTCGAAATGAATCCTTTGAAATAGGAGCTACTACCTGACCGAGTAATGAAGTGATAATGCATAGACAGAATTCATGAGACATATGAAAGCCTTGTAGAACAGAAGTCACGTTGAACGGAAAGAAAATATCTGGCTAAGCGAGCTCCAAAACACCGGTAGTACAAAGCCTATAGAGCCTATAGGGAGGGCGAGGCCCGGCTCACGTACTCCAAGGCATAAAGGCTTCAGGCAGGCTAGATCCTACAGAATTCCCGTAGGCCGCGCCCGGCTTTCATTCGGCCTAGCCTACCTGGCTCGTTGGGAACACTGGCTGTCATCGCCGTCATGTTTGTCGGAATGTGCGAGAGGTCAGACCATAAATGAGTATTAGGGTCCGACGGAGCTGTTGGGAGTGTCTGGTAGAAAGTGCAAGAAGGCTGATAGAATACTATTAGGACTGTGGGTATTTGTAGTGTAATTCTTTTCATTTTGATGGATTTTAGAAAGTTCTTTTCCAGGTTTTATTTTGGAGTTCTGAGAGAAATGATGGTAGTCGGTCGCAGACGAAAGATGAAGTTTCATGGGTATATGTATTCCTGTTTTTTCCTGCTTCTTTTGGTATTAGAATGATAAGAAATATCTTCCGGGAAGCGGTGATTTCTTCTCTCGCAGTACTCTACCTGCTCACCTCCATAAGATCATTCCACCGAATGCATATTCGCCCGTTATACGTCATATGCTACTAAAGGTATTTGGGCCACTCACTCTGCAGCGTAATCAAGCATCTGAAGGTAATCGAATATCATAGCGGATAATCAACTGCAATCGGATATGGCCCACCGGTGGCATTCGCTGAGGCCAAGAGTGGAAGCCAATCTGCCCAATTATTCGACTACACACGCGATAGTGGAGATGCGTTCTTGATCGAGCTGAATACGTATAATCTATTCCATTATGCTCACATTCATCGCTATGCTTGAGTACCGAAATTTCATGTGATATTTCAGATCAAGTACCGGTATATAGCAAGAGCTCTTTCATTATTGCTAGTCCCGTAGCAGGTGACCCAATTCGCCATTAGTGGAATGATTACATTCAACAGATTTCCCTGATGTAAAGCTTGGTAACAACGGGTTCTTGTAACCGGCTTTGTCGGCAAAGGCATCATCTCCTCGTTTGAAACACTTACCCGGTAAGGGGCAAACCAATGCCAATTTTGAGGTTGGCCAATGACGGTATGTGCACCTATTCTTAGAATGGGCACTAAATTAGTTCTGATGATTGACCTATCCTGAGCGGGTATTTAAAATTCTTGTCCAATTATGGGAGCAGATCGTGAAGAGGGGATGTTACACAGGATGAGTACTCGAGGACGGCAACGGTCGCCGAACCACGCCCCATCCGGGCCCCGTTGTAGTAAAACATGGATTCTGAGAGCCTCAGAGTAATGCACCAACCCAAAACACTTGTCCCTTAAAAAAACTCTGGGTTCCAGCCAGTCATACAGTATTTATCACTACCCTGGGAAGGTAAAATGAGAACTCGTGTCTCCGCACTAGGCACGGCACCTTTATTGGATAAGCCAGCGTAGCGAAAAGTGACGTGCCCGAGCTGCTTGAAAGGGTGCATCAGTGGCGCTCGTTACCTTTATCCTTGGATGGTAATTGTAAATTTATCATTTGTCCTGAAGACGAGAATGTAGGAGCGGCGAGTGGGGGGTATGCTCAAGGAGTATTTAATAGTGTCAATCACTGTTAGTGATTTAAAGCAATTATGGCAATAGCTCTTGCCAAAAACAAGACGTGTTGCTCCCGGGCTACAAAATTCTGATGATAAGAATAAAATTGATCCATCTTGGAGCGACATCAAGGGTCTCTGGTGTAATGTAATTTTATAAGTAGTAGGGGGGGGAAAGCAGCATGTAAGGTTTGATAGGGCCATTCAGTCTCAGGGTTGAAGAATATTTCCATTGATGTTGGTGATATTCGTTGCTTTCTCTGTGGCTGCGGCGTACACACCCCCCCGCCCCGAGGGGCTAGTTCGACTTTGCTCTTCTCCTGTGTTTGCGGGGGCCATTCCGAAATCGGTGCCCATTCTGGGCTGGGAATCACAAGTAAGGGTCTTAACGAGGCGCAGCCAAAATTACGCCATATATTCCAACGAACGAAAGGTAATCTAGAGACAAGTAATTGAGTAATTGAAACCGTTACCAGATAATACAGCGCCGGTATGTAATACCATGGAAGCACATCACAGCCAGACCAGCCTGGTCTGCCGTGCAGCCACTAATGCGTTTTCGAGACTGATTCGCCTATTGCAGACTAACCACTGGCGGTGGCATGAATGGGATACTGTCCAAAGAGCCCTGGCCAAGGTTTCTCCGGTTTCCGAACAGGAAATAACATAAGTACCAGGCCTCCATAAGCTCTATTCTGCTCTGTTATCCGAAATACAAGCTCGAAAGCATTCTACTCTCGCAAATGGCACCTGTAATCCCCCCCTTCACATACCCCGCCCTAACAATATTCTAATCCACTATCTCACTGACGCCATCTGATTCTCGTATATCAGGGACTCGATCTACTCCTGTGTTTGATAGGGTTGGGTATCATAATGGCCGTACCTGCGGTGCTCCGCCCCGGCGAAGAAGGGGAAACGGAAGATGGGTCTGCATAGGAACGGAGAAAGAGCTTGAGGGATCCGGTGATTCTCCGAGGCTCTGGTGGGGGCTTTGGATGGTAGGACACAAATATTTGCCTGAAGTCATACATGTATCATATCATGATCAAATTCTACACTAAATAGCCTCGAACTGCCGTCTATCCCCGAATTTAGCTTTAGACCCCACTACTCGTGCAGAATTTTGTTAAAGCTCGATTAGAACTAACAGTACCTATTTTAACTGTGTTGTGAAGGGATCCTCCAATTGCCATTCATTAACCAAAGCACGAAGGAAATCTCGGCCGAGACATGTCCGATTCGATACACCATGTGCAGGTAGCGGTCGTGGGGGAATGCATATCTTCCAATTATAGCTCCCTAGTTAATCAACTTCCCATTCACATCTATTTTCAGCATTTCCTCTACGAATATAGCCCCATTGCGTGATTCATACCTTGCCTTCTGCTCCGTGTATCGAGTGAATTCGTTCCCGGACAGGAGATAGTGTCCGCACAAGCCCCCTCCCACGGCGTTCGGTAATCTCCTTGCAACTAGGCAGGGCATCGGGGGTGGTGAAACCAATCATATTTAGACAAGGAAAATGCCAAAATCAAGTATGTCAAATAATTAACATTGAAGTGTCTTGTTGGGAAAGGGTTATAAAGCCTGCCATGCTCGTGCAAAGTTAGATCGCGACCTGGTCTATTCCATCATGATTCATACAATGATCGATGCAACAGGTCCCATGTTCTTCAGCTCCCGGGTTGGAAGAGTATTTATGTGCACTGCAGCAAATATCTATATTATACTATGCTATAGCCCATCTGACCACATTGACATCCTGCTGCTCTTCAGTCATGTTTTTATCCCGACTCCACTGGCACTTGTTGGCTATTGGTTTCCACCATACTCCATAACAGTTCCGGCAGGCCCATTGCAAGACCCCACTCTAGATAGACCAGAAAGAATTCTATTCCCTAGGACACGATAATCGTTGGAAGTCAGTTTCTGCGTTTTCTCATGATATTTAAGAATGCATAATCATGGAGGGTTACAAGTGCCATGTCCGATCTCTAAAAAGCTTGCAGGTATCAGATAACAATTTCCGGGCAAGAAGAGTTTGGGAATAGGTCGTGTCACCACGAGGGTGAAAAGTGGTGGAGACTTCCGTATCTTTATAGAAATTCAAGCTGAGTCTTGCGGTAAAAACTTGTGGAAATAAAGAACCCCTGGTGCGACAGATAACTCTATATTGGATATAGTGCACATCTAGTCGTGATGCTCGAGACCATAGGTGACAAGTCCCATAAAAAGTGTCAGGGTATAAATTCGGCTGTTCCATTAGACAACTGTTACCACACCAAGAGACCTCAATTTCTGCGGGGAAAATCGAGGGATGAGCTAAAAACGTGACCTACATGTCAGGTACTTGCACTAATATGTCCAGAAGGTACGTATTCAACATGGTGCTATGAACAAGGGGCATAAACCTGTGACATGCGAGTATACGTGAAAATCTGTCTAACCGCACGAACTGTCTCCCTGGTTGCTATTAGCAGTTTGGTCGCATTGAAGTCATCCGCGGGTCTACTGGCCTTCCACCTCACTGGGCTGCGCCTCGTCCCCATTTGTATTTCGCCAAGAACCCACTTGGACATGATGTATATGCCCTAGTTCGCAACAATTGCAAAAGTTAAATTAAAGTTCTTTACGTTTTAAAATGGTAGCTTTCGATGGTGCAACAGAGCAGAGCTCTGCTCTCATAAGGCCTGGCCAGGATGAAGAAAAGTGATCAAATCTACATCAGGGAGTTTCTGAAATGGGAGACGTAGCTCAGTAGGCAACAAGTTGTGTTGGGTTCATCTAACGGTCTTGGAGCCAAAGGTACGTCGGAAGACCTGAGAGAAACCTAAAGCCACTGCACCCGGGGTAGGGCAATTCTGACAGAACCACAACATGCGGTCATGAATCGTAGCGGCGACGGTGCCAACTAGTCCCAAAAAGACAGAAAAAAGATCCAGTTTCTCCTGGCGTCAAAGAATATTCGGCCCTGTTCTCTTAATTCCCCCATTCTTCAGTATCATTGAGCGTCTGGTAATTAATTACAGTTCCAGTGTTCGGCGGTTTATTGTGGCTGGTCTTCTGGATTTTTGCCTCTATTTCGAACTTTTTTTACCGAGGCTTTTTGTGCGATGTACCAATTCTCCTCTCACGAGACTGTCAAGTTACCAACTGCTCCGATGCGGAATTATTCTTGCACCAGGATTAATCTCTAGTTTACAACTACCTGGGGTATCGTACACAAACCCACGACTCACAACTCCTAAGTTCAAGTGGCAGGCAAACAAGGGCACTGGCCAGGGTTCCCGGTAGTTCAACGGGTCCAGGATCGCCTCGCAGCTCAACGGCAGGTTCTGTCAGGGTGTCCGGAATATTGTAGTACGACGTGGCCTTTCACCAATGCCATATCGCAAGGAGACGCCTGAAAGTGATGGATAGGTGAGACAAATGCAACTGTCATTATCTCTTCAGCAATTATATAGTCTTCTATCTGTTTACGGCTTGCTTTTTTGTCCTGAAATTTGATTCCACCTGAAAGCTATGGTTCCGGCCATGTATACTGTGAACCTAATATTTTCCAACGGGGGGCGCCTTGGCATCAAGAATTATGTCCATGGGTCCAACTCATGTCAAGTATATAGTTTCCAGAGTTATTGTCTAGCCACCATAATTTTGAAAGATGGTGCCACATTATAGATGTATGATGTGAGCCTGAGCCCCTAGGGAATAAATATCAATCCATCCACCATATCTTGAAACTCAAAAGAAATGATCTTGTATCATTTCTTCTTCTCTCCCCAAAAGCCAATGACATAACCAGAGTGATAACAGATTAATTGAGTACTTGTCTGCCTCTATCACTTCACCAAAGATTTCTACTATATCTTAATAGAAAGTTTGTGCCTAGAACATATCAAAGATAACTATGAAACCTAGGGGGGACAGAACTAAGGTCTGCCTTTTTGATTGGTGGCTGAATGTCATGGCATCCCCCATTTCGAAATATCATGTTCACAGTATATCCAGCGGGAACTATGAAAGTGTTTGTTCCAGCTCAATAGTTTTCTTAAATTGTGTATAATATTTAACTGACATATTGAATATTAAGTTAATATGGATTTGGTTGGAATATGCTATTACTAACAACCAAAGTGAGGTCAAGATTTCTTTATTTTCCATTAAGTCATACTCCCACATTTTATTATTATACTTATATATTGGCAAAGCCAATTTCAAATGTCACACTAGCCTGTACTACTAGTGACTCGATTGAAAGGTCCTGGCTAACTATTAATATACTCAAGTGGGTGAATTCAAAGGAGAAGGGATTATTTTCAACTACTGTAGTTCCTATGCAATGTGATCGAAAATGCTGCTTGCCCTGACATAACCTATATTGCTTGACTAGTCATGGTCGATCTTGCCGAAGTTTGTGGCCGGGCGCGCCGCCAAGTGCAATATATTTGCTCTACACCGGAGCAATAAATCCTGGAGAGTGTGCCAATACATGAGCTAAACAAGCTTGAGGAGTGAATCTTCGTGAACATGGGCCAAATGCACGATATGAAAATCGCACCAGCGAACCTTGAGTAGCACAGAGCCAAAGTCTATGTTTCGCTGGCCTGCATACATGTGCCCCCATCACTCTTGATTAAAGTATATCGATACAAGAGGTACATAGGCGTGATAGGGGAGGGGGCCTGCATCAAAACGTCATTCCGCCATTGTTTTAACCAACAGATCTAGGCTACTCACCTGGCCAACATGGATTCAGGAAGATTACGGTCGGTAGGGTCGTATAACTATCAAATCGCACCAAGGCGGTCTACTATATAACCGGATGTGTGTTGCTAGCTTAAGTCCGATACTACACTGTTTACTGGATACAGGTCAGTGAATTGTGGGTGCCTTGTAGGCCATGACCTGGAAGATATCAGTTCCGGGAGCATGTACCTAGTAGGTTTCAAACCATGGCATTTCAAGAAAGGAGCCTAAAAACGCTGGTATTCCATGGCAACCCTCGTATGTGGATGATGATATTGGGGAACAAACTATCAACAGTTCGGAACCACTGATCCACATCAGGTAACATTGGTATATTCGTTGCCTGCGGTAATTACTACAGTGCCAAAGGTTTCATGGTGACATACGTGCACGAGCTAGATGAATTACATGATACAGGTAGGTCAAATACCTGTACAGTCGGACTTTATAGCTTGGTTTCCATAATACCCATGCGGCGTGTTCCTGCACTAAATGACCTGGTGATCGAAAGTGCCTAGTAGTGAAGGGGGTATCTTGACTACAGTATCTCGTAGATATATGCATTATGCTGTGTGCATGGGAAGATCATTCCTAAAACCCCGCCGCCGATACTTCTGTACCGGTGAAATTTGCTTTGCTAGCTTGACCTACCAATGTTCCTTCCAGAGTGAATGGCTATCTGCTCAAGTTAGGTCCCCAGACTTGGGGGATTCAGGATGACTATTAGCCAAGGTATATGATAGTGACTTATAGTCACTGACGAATTAGACTTGTGATGTAGATATGGAATGGTTCAATATAGATTATTGAACAGAACAAATAATATACAACCAATGTGAACAACAACAACAAGTTCCATCCAAGATCTCTGTGACCTTGTCTATGTCTCTCAGGACAGCAGATTTCTTAGTTGGCGAAATGAATCCGCCAGGGGCCACACCACCTAGGACGAAATATCGATCTAGAGTAGAGATAGAGTTCCAGAGGCTGCTCAAACATCCATTAGAATGCACTTTAGACTAATAATTCTGTGCGCTCGATATAAGATCCACTTGTTTTAGGAACGAGAGACATCAGTGATATTCTTCAGTATTACTATAATATTTTTACCATTACTGTTGGTAGGCCGGCCTATGGGCCGTAGGCTGGGCCAAGGCGGGCCACTCCGGAATTATCCTAAGCCTATATAGGCCGAATTCCATAAGCCTACGGAAGTCTATCAGGCCTTGTAGGCACTTATAGGCCGGAATCATGGCATTGAAATACTGTTGTGATGGGAACCATAGTGTCGGATTTGGGAGAAGTTTCCGAACACTGAACATTTGGTTTCTTTTTTTTCATTCACTCATTCATTCGTTTTTCTTTGTGTTTCATTCTTTCTCCCAGGGATCCGGTGAGAGGTTCTGATTTGGTGCACCCTGGAAAATGAGTATGACAACCGATAGTTTGCCATGTTTTTCAACTTGTATTTTCCACTAGAAATGAATCATTTGAAATAGGAGCTACTACGGGACCGAGTAATAATTCATGGAGAGAATTCATTGCGAAAAGAAAATCCTGGTAGAACAAAGATCACGTTGAACGGGGGTCGGGGACAGAAAAGAAAGAGGTTTTGGCTAATCGAGCTCCAAATAAAGGTAGCCCAAAGCCTATATAGCCTATAGGCAAACCAGGCGAGGCCCGGGTCCGGTTCTTCGTGGCCTATAGGTTCCGGCCAGGCTAGATCCTACAGAATTTCAGTAGGCCAGGCCCGGCTTCCATTTGGCCTAGCCTACCTTGCCCGTTGGGGACACGGGTAGTAATTCGAGACAGTTGTACAGGAATGTGACTTATTATGTCAGCAAACCTGGCGGAACGAGAACAATTGCAACGTGCATGGTGCTTATGTGGTACATGATGTGAGAATAGTTGCAGTTTATGTGGTGGGCTGGGCTGCTGTCCAGAGAGACAATAAAATAATTTGACAGGCCTGGAGTCATGTACCATAGCAGAACTGATACGATATAGAAGGATATCTGGCTTGAGCAATTATAGCAGCACATATTGCCATTCCTGCAGTTCTAATTAATGAAGAAATATTGTGTAAATTCAACGACAGTTACAAAGAGAGCGAACCACAATTCTCCCAGTTGTGTCAAAGATCATCATAAGTGTAGTACCAGCAACGGAAAGGATCCAGGAACAACCAGAATTATATAGGGAGGAAGAATACAGATGCGTAAAGAATGTTCGAGAAGTGGTATCGGGACATTGGTGGATTTGGAGTTTATTGCATACAACGAAGATCATATATTAAGGTCTCGAGGACCTCCCTGTGCTTACCGAACCTCAATTCTTTTGAAAGAACTTGGGTAATTGCAGAGTCGCTTTTACTAATTGAATTCCACTGTTATCATCTCAATTATGAGGGGACCAAGGAGCACACCAGATTTCGAACACGGATACTGGCGGTGATGAATAGTACAGGAAGCACATTATTGGTGAAGAAAATAGAAGGTGAGATTTGAGCTGGACAGAGACCCAGGCACAAGCACACACTAAGTGTATCGAATGAGAACATTCTTTATAAATTGTACCTAAATGATGAGTGATCGAATCTAGAAGGCCATGGTAGTGGCCATGACCAGAGTCCGAGGAAACAGGAGGTAGCCTTTGAAGGAGCAGAGCTGAAGTTTAATAGTAAATGTATCTTGTTTTATAATTTCGAAAATAGTAGAAATCACTACACTTACCCCAATGGTTCTGAGTCTGTCAGAGGTTCATGAAAGACAACAGTTCCACATATCTGGGTGGTTACAGATACAGACTGCTTGACCCAGGCCGAGAAACCTCACGGATCATATGCAACAAATTAGGTGAAATCATAACATTTCTACTAGGCAGTATCAGCTGAGTTGCTTACCATGAGGAGTGATCCCAAGCAACCAGTCCGTCCTGCTTTGAGTACGACCGGGCTGATCCAGCCGTTCTCAGGGACGACTTGGCCGCCCTGTCGGAAAGTGGCTTTTTCAAACCACGGCGGGGCCCGCCTGCGTCGCCGGTAGGCCGATGTTTCAAGTGATCACAGGTGTTGCATTACGAAGAATCATTGATTATTGGACACAATCGAGTGTTGATAGAATCACTCGGTTAATCATATTCCAGAGGTGATCAGAGAGTTGTGTGGATAATGTTACAAAGTGTCAAGAGGTCGGACAGTATATTTGATTATCGAGGTAGTTAACTGGTGGATGACATCGATTTGGCCTAAACGGGATTTAGAGCACCAGAGGCATGTTCTCGTATTATGCTATTCCGAGTGATTAAAAATGGAAAGCCAGCAAGCCGTCAATAGATATCTTCGGATTACCTGGGCATCCGGCGGCTTTGCCGGGACACATGCGGGGTTTGACCTGGGTTGCGCCAAGACTCGACCCGGCGGCCGCTCAGAATTTCGACCGGCCAAACCCAGGCTTTTCAAAATCAAGGCCGGACTAACCGGACAGCCGACCCGTGGTCCGGACCGTATTCGAGACTGGCAGCTTGAGATCACTGACAATGAGTGACGCGTATTAGTAAAGATAAATGGATTGATCGAGGAACTCTAGTGTTGGATCTGGATTCCAGTCAATGATATTATAGAAGATAACCCACCAGTGCAGCAAACTGTCCTAATTTTAAATAAGAATGAGAGAGGGGAGAGAGGTACTATTACCGTTGGTTGACCTTTCCAATGACCCGATCAGAACTGTGTTGAATATGTATAGAATGTTCCTTAGGAAGTGATCCCCGTGTGCCGGCCGGGGCTAGACTTGGTGAGGTTGGGAGTTGGCTGTCGCAGGACTATATAGACCCACATTGTCGTTGACACCACAAGCAGATAGAACTTGTAATTTACCAAGAAGGCATTAGTAGTTGGATTGAATAGGGGGACCGAGTAAGTACAGTGACACCTTGCTGTCCCCGATTCTGACTCTCTTGGATAACAAGGCATGGCTGTGATCACATGGGCTATTGAATCATTATGTGTACAGGGAAAGTGTTATGGCTTTTAATGAAGTGTGTATCACGTTCAGGGTTACATATTATAATGGTGACGATTATCCTTAGGAAGCTACAACCGTATGAGGCTAGTTTCGGGCTCGACATAGGCTAGTACAAATTACGGCCATCTGATTTCAATCCGGTGACTACAGTACTCTCTGTAGGAATTAATTGAACCTGGACTGCGGAGTACTCCAAATGAGTTAGCAAAAATGCTCTACGACGGCTAACAGCATTCTATGTAGGTACTGATAAGGGTATCGATCAGCTTACTCTGGCGCTCGGACAGCGGCAGACTGAGACACAGCAACCTGGTCGTAAGGAAATCGCGACAGTTTCCAAGGTCCAACCACGGTGCTTTTGGAGTACAGTCTCACGTTGAACTGACTGGCACTCACGTGTGTGCCCTGATTGGCGAGCAACAGAGAATGAGGGGATGGTGACGTGTAGTCACTACGTTTTCACGAGTGTTGCTCAGAATCTATCATTCGAGTGCTCTTTGGACAAGCAAAACTTTGCATATATAGTTGTATTACTTTGTTCAGCCAAATGACTTGGTACATGGAGAGCTCACGATATTTGAAATGTTGAATATATTCAACGTGATTTCTCAATAAATGATCCCAAATACTCTAATTAACACTAGTACTGTAGCAACATCTGACAAACATCGGACCAGGTTCATCTAAAGGTGTTCGGGCGGCACTTGATGATTCTATGCTTTAATCTATATGCCACGTTCTAATAGCCAATCCTATCACTGGTTTGGTGGGACAGGCCGCCACATCCCCGCCTCCCTACCCCACTGAAACATGCCCCTTTTCGCTCTTTTCTCCCTTCTCCGGGCCTAGTACGGCAGATGCAGCCATTGTTAGGCCAAGGCTCAGCAAGGTCAGGACCAATTCCGTTATCTAGATCATAAGTATTGAGCCAAGTCAGCTAACCCAGCTCATGTCTGCATTCCTGGAGATAGATACGAGAAGGGGGGATCACGGGTGTCATTTAGGATTTGTAAACGAACAGCAGGAGTGATGGGTTTTTTCAAGGGGGGCTCGGGTGCACAGACGTGGACGGGAAGAGAATGATTCTCTCTTATAGGGTTTTCACGGGGGAACAAGCGGGTATAATCAACGTCAACCACAATAGTGTTTCGTAAAAGCCAAACTTTCGTAAGGAATGTCGGCCCAATTTCCTTCACACTCCTTTCTGGATTTGCAGAGCCTAGGTGGTATCACTGGCACTTAGGTGACTTAAATATCACACTATCGAATCCTGATTTACAAAGATAGGTTGCCAGATCCATTGTATTCACGTCATTGGTGCCGTTAGAGGCAATTTAATGCGGAATCTGCAGTATGAGATACAGGTTGTATTGGTGAAGATAGCCGACCGTGACACCACTGTTAGTGTTGAAAATTGGCACGAAGGCTCCATATCTACGACACCAAAGACAACGGACGTTTGGATCAGGGGAGTTATGTTCTGGAATGTGTTGCGGATATGGAAATTGAAACGATCGTGAGTTAGGACTAGAGACTGGATGGAGCGGAGATGTTTTGGGACAATGCTGGATTGGCACTAGCGGCAGCCGAGAGTTTGAGACTAAGGTACACTAAGAGATGGAACAAATCCGAGTCACTCTATGATGTTAGCGAAACAGACAAAGGTATCAGGAATGTTCAGGAAGGACAACACTAGGAAAACTAGGCAAGTAGTCGAAACAGAATGAAGGGATTAAGAGACAAAAGGTTTCGGAAGAGGTTTGAGTAGGTGGTGTGGGAGAAAAAGGAGAGTCAGAGAAACGAAGGAAAAAGACTTTGGCGAAAATAAAGAATTGCTTGCTTCTGTATTTAGATTCTGTGTATATATAGGACTCCTCCTGGAGAGGTAGAAAGGACAAGAATCCAAGGTACTCGCAATTCGATCATAGCCGAAATATTTCAGTTAGGAGTATGAGCTAACTTATACATCATTGTGGGAGATAACAGGACTGCTGGCTCCTCTATAAGTACCGGGCTTGTACCCCAGCTAATAAAGAAAGACCCAAGTTTCTCCAACAAGTTATGAGGCTGGAGCAGAGCATGAAAACTATTTCTCTCCCTTTGTTCATTACTTTAAAACCAACTATTATTACTGCACACCACGATGCAGGTTGTGAAGGCGGCAAGTGGTCTGCTGATCAACCAGATGGAGCGGGTTTGTCGAACAAAGTATGTTGACACACGAAAGTTGACCAGTTTTAATTACTGTCAAAGGGCATGCAATACCCAGAGCTTCCACAGGTGAGATGATGCTCATACTATCGCACTGGGAGAAGAGGAGCAGCTGGCACAACGACAGTATCAAAACTATAGCGACTGCATTGCTTACGAAAGGAAAGCATTCGCAATCAGTTATAACTCCTACTTCGTGGTTACTCAGAATCATATAGAAGACATTACCAGTGCAAGTAAGATGTGGCACAAGCTGGGAGATAAATTTGATACCGTAAACTAGCCTACTAATCAGCTGGACATCTACTGGAACTCCAAAAAGGCTCGCGCCCAGACACGGCAGTCGATGGAAGGTTATCTAGCATTGTTCCTTCGCTTTCGGAACCCACTTGCCAGGACTGAGAGCGCCATCATGAACGAACCGTTTAAAGAACATCGGCTGTCGACACACTCAAAGGGGTATGACAACTATGTGGATATTCTCATTGAACCGGAAGATCAACACACTGACGATAGTCTCATCAAATGTCACCTGTAGTGTCAGAAAAACCGGTTATCCTGCCAAGGAGAGCGATCTTCGGCGAATTCTTCGATGACCTTTGGCTCAGCCCTTGTGATACAGGCTCCACTGGCAAATAGAGTGCCACAGAGAACTCATATAACGAAGGGTGGCGGAATAATGTCCGATAGGAGGAAGGGAGGCCACATAGCTAGCGCCGGAGCAGACACGAGGCCTTGGGATTTGGGCGGTGTAAGGTGAAACCTGGAAGGCAGCAGAGGAATGCGCATGATGGTGGCGTACACACTGCATTTTCCTTCAGGTTGACTACTTATACACCTGTTTCTTCCCAATCTTAGTAGGTTGTCAAGGGTCCGAGCGAGTGGTGAAATAAATGCAGTCGTCTGAGTTGTTAAGAGACAACAGTCCGCATGATCCCAAATTTTGTTCGTATCCCACTTTTCTATAACTTCCTAGTCTTGCGATTTCATTTGGAACGCTTGATAGACGCTGACGGCAATGTCCTGAGCCTAGCCTCGCAAACCCAGTTGTTTACGAAAGACTAATTGCTTCGTCTACACCTTATTCTACCTAAGCTCAGACCCCCATCTTGGCAATTAGTCCGAGTTCTCAACTCAGCCAATGCTGTGCATCAGGGTAGGCGCTCGACATTCCCCTGATCTAGCGTCCTCACGTTTACTTTCTGGTAACAGGTTCTGCCACGTAACACACTGCAAGGCTTAACCATTGTAGGGTACAAGTGGCAATTTACCAAGGCAGAGGCTGTGCTCCATGGCTGAGGTCAGATCAAATGACGTAGTATTCATGATTCTTGCTGAATCCACAATAACTAACTTGAGCCCCGAATTCATTCGGCTGTCAACAAGGCTTCAGATGTGCTTCAAGCAAGCCGTGGTGAGTATACTACATGTAACTTATACTGCATAGTTTAGGTCAAGACATGTGGTTTTCAGTTATCGAGATCAAGCTAACATTGTGTCCGCGGTTGCCGCAATTGATAATCAACCCTTTAAGCAAGCCGCGCGTCAATTTATTCAATCTACTAACTTCGGCAACTCTAAACATGATCCTCTTGGGTCCGTCAACCTACGCGGAGATGGTTATACTCATATCGCTGTGAATATGCACCTGATATAAAATTACATCTTATACAATGAATTCCTAGCTCGGCTGATGGATATAAAATGAAACAAAAGAGTCCTAAAAGGATAAGTATATCCCTACTTGTAAATAGTTTCAATTACAACACATGGATTAATTGTAACTGAGTTGCATACTTCACATGGTGCGATGAAATCCTTCTGGCTTATTTGGCCATGGTAAAAATTTATGAGATTTGTGAAAGATATTCAGACTAGAAGACATTTTACTAAGATTATTTTGATATGTTTCTACTTTAAGTAAATTGAATATTCAGCAATTTCAGCAATTTAGAAAAGATGTCTTCTCTTCATGCTTAGTGTCAGAAAATTATTCATTTATTAATCTTTTCAATCATTATGTATTGAGTAGAAGACGGCAATAGAAAGACTTTTATCGAGAGTTGACGCTTGGTGTGTTGCGATGTTCGGTTACTTATGCTAAGGAACAATACTATTGCTGCTCGTGACCTGAGGCCGCCATTATCCCCGCGCATGTTCAGAGGCCTTCCCTGTAGCTGCTTCAACTATACCCCATGTTTGTCGGGCTTTTGCTGCGATGATACTTCTTAGTAATCTTGGCGTAATATTCCGCAAGATTGCGGTGTGCGGGAAACCAAAAGTGATACTGATCAGCTCCTCCCACAGGCAATACCACTCTGGCCTAATATCACAAAAACATCACGATAGAGTGGCACGATCTTGTCAACCTTTGAGATGAGGACTTTGGACAAATATCTTTGTTCCCAAGTGTTTCCCACTGGTAAACAGCAAGGGTCTCCGGAGCTAGGTTGGCCACCTCGTCGTAACCGTATATCACTGATGGCGGGCATGACGCCAAGACTGGGTAGAGTTCAAATGTGGGGTAAGGGAAAAAGATTTCACTCTTTTCTCTCCAAAGGAACACTCTCTCTCGCTCGCCAACTTCTATCATTTTTTCTTGCTTTCTTTCTTAACTTGCTAATGAACAGGAAATCACAGCAATGTAAATAACCGATGAAAATGAAAATCCTTCGGACACTGCTCCGCTCCCCATACCACCCCATCGCTTTCCCGTGCCCTCATACCCATCCGTCGCCTTCCCCATTCCACGTAGGTCTCCTTTCTCATGCCCACCTCCAAACTGACAAAAGAAGGACAGGACCTCAAAGACTCCCTCTGTCGAGCAGAATTCCTTCTTACCTTCCGTGTTCCCCGCCAGTCCCGTTCCCGCCTCCGCTCCGACGGCCGCTATTGTACCTCTTTCCAGCATAAAGGACGGAATGACCACGAACGACTCTACGAACGAAGCACGAACGAACAAAGCGAACGGTAAAATGTATACAGCGAAAATCAAACGCTAAACAGTCATGAGGGAGGGGGGTGAACAGTAAGTCGCGTGCCCGTTCTTGTGAGTGGCTGGCGGTAATAGGTGAACGATCGAACAATGAACCAGCTATTGTTATAAGCTTGCAAAGAGAGGATAGGTGCAGATCAGAGTTCTCAAAGGAGGAAGATAATGAAGGAAGGTGAGGCCTGGTGGATACCGGTTATTGTATTGTTGCAGCTTACTTTTATTCTAACTGCGGGGAACAGGAGCGGTATATATAGATGATAAAGCGGTAAAAGCCCAAAGTGCCTGCCATCACGATAAAGGAAATATTCTGCGAGAGTTGCTTGCACACCGGCACCGACTCCGTAAATACAGGGATAAGTCGCAGGGCCTCCGGCCGGTGATGAGAGCGAAGAAACATATCCCTACCCTGATTCGCTGCTTCCTCCGATCCATATCCTACCATGCCCAGCATGGATGTTATATGGGCTGGGTATACTGACCCCCGTTCTCCTATCAATAACGGGTACATGAGGAAGGCTAACAAAAGCTACAAGGACATAAATTGAGAAAAACGGACAGGGAAGAAATATGCAGTTTCGCTTCTAAGCGAGATATGGAAAATGTAACAGGGAAGATATTTTCTCTTCACCGAGATACGAGAAATAGACAGGCAAGGAATTCTCTAGGTACGGAGAGAATGACATGGGTCGCCGTGATCACCGGTGATATCTTTTTCAACACCAGCGAGGGAAGGGCGAACACGGGGGATCGAATAACGAACGGCGACCGGCGAACGAAGCAACCGATGTGGAAAGGGATATCAAAACGGATGTGCGCAGGCCGTGCATGCTCTGAGCATGTCTGGCATGTGCTATTCATGCCAGACAGGTTCTAAGCATGTTGGGTTGGTTGTGAGCATGCCGGGCAGCATCTCTGGCTTTCCCATAGTTTCCAACACCCACAGCCAGGGGACGCCCCCACCGCGTTGCCTATAACACAGGATGCCATGGTGGACTATTGTTGACTTCATATTGCCGTTGCAGCTAGGTCACCGTTCCAGGTCACCCGAATTGCCCTCCGGTTTCATAGTACGAGTTACCTGTAGCCACCAAGGTCATGTTGCGCCTGGAGTCGGTGATGGCCTGTGATGGGTCAAGTAACGGAGAAGCCCGGGGGGACACGAGTATGGAACGAGCGAAAAACTTTTAAAACGTATATCACCCACCAAACCCGTGACTAGCAGCTACGAGCCACTAAGAGCCGAAATGCGCCTGCACGCCCCGAGGCCCATGACCGGTTGAGTAATTACTGCTACCGAGCGAGTGCTGAGAATAGTTGCCAAAATCGAGTCACTACCTGCTGATGCCATGATATATCCTCACCACATATCGCTCTGTCAAGTGCGGAATTGCAGACGTTCTTGTTCAACCATTGTCCTGATCAAGGGGAACTCGAAGGTTCCCTTGGCGAAAACATAAAGGTGCCTGCGAGTGCGAGTCAGGGACCCAGAAACGGAAATACCACGGTACGCCGATCACGTTCATAATAATGCTCCAAAGTTTAGACTTTAGAGTCTTGCGCTATTGTCCGGTGTAATCCTCCAGCCAACCTTCCTAGGTTCAACGTCCATGCTAGGCACAAATAGTGCAAGACTGACACTGTGAGAATGGAATTTAGTCTATATGATTAATGCGCTACGCAGATTATTCAGGATTACTACGCTCCCGGGATAAGTGAAACAATGGCATGGGATGTATTGTTTGTAGGAAACTTGCAAAATTCTCGTTGTAGCCGAGTATAATTCTAATGTGTCTGGAATAACAATTCAATACGATACCCCACTTCAATCAATCAACCTGCCACGCCTGTTGGATCCGGACCATTACGCCACTTCGGGAGATTACTCAACCTACCGATAATAGCATCATCTCTACGGCTCATGGGCTGACAAAGAGGCCCAAATCGCCCTCAGGTGTCTCCCGGGCCGGGCTCATGATAGACACCATCACCGCCATTCATTCCCGCTGTTTCCTCACCTGAGGTGGACCCTCCGGCCAATAGCTAACAGTGCACGGGCAGCGCTGTTGGTCCCATTACCCACTTCCCAGAGTCACGTTCACCTCAAAGACATAGCTGGCTTGACTCAGCGATCTCGTCTTGCCAGATATCTGCTCAATTTATTAACATTCTGGCAACGGCACTACCTGGTCGACAATTTGCGATGGCCATTGTCGCCCGGGCTGTCAACAGGGTTACATGCCTTCTACGTCTTACCACAACTCCTACGTCCTTATCCTGTTTGTGCCTTAGTATTTCTTTATGGTCGACTTTCACGCCCCCAGTAGATATTGGTCGCAGGTTCTTGTAATGGTCACCGAATTTCTATAATGTAACATTTTAAACGCCGGCGAGTTTCAAACGGCGAAACAGCAATAATGTTGCCCCTAAACGAGAATGAGTAACGCAATAAAAGCACAGATGCAGTGGTCAGCTCACGACTTTGGGATAATATGGTGTGTTTGCACTTGCCTCTCTCGTTTTGCCATTCTACCAATGAACTCATCTAGCAGACTAAACTAAGCGCTAACGACAAGAATATATTTGAATTGTCACAAAGACACCCCCCCTACCCTTGCATAGATTCCCGCGCATACCCACTCAAAGCCATGCGGTCTATGGCAGTCTCCCTTTCCTTGACACCCTCTCATGTTCACAAAAGCCGGACTTGTTTTATAGAGCCCTCTGATGTTCGTGCCCAGGGAACGTCACCGGCCCCTTCACGGCTTCAGTAAATCTGCCAGCAGGAATATAATTGCCCGGGGGAGATACATGCCTCCACTCCATGCACGCGTTAATACCGAACGTATCTGCAGATGATCTATCCTCCCAAGCGACACAATATTCTGAGCACCGGAGCATGTCGAGTGACCTCGGGGGTTGTAAACACAGGGCACCCCCTCTGTATTTGAGGTCCCTCTGGCACCAGAGATGTAACATCGGAAGAAAAGGGACATCCAGGACCTCAGCTTGCCTTCCCCAAGATAAAACCTCCCCCTAGCCCAATTTAGCTAACGGGGTCGTGACAACATTCGTGCCCAGTCTATAAGCCGTTGTGAATGTGTTGTATGTTATGCACCAGCTACCTGATACCAGGGGGTTTCTTAGTTTGTGTTTTCCCCTTCTACTGCAGATGTTGAGCAGTTCAGCCAGTCGTATGCCCTGTGCTGCCAGCTAATATCATCCCATTATAAATTGACACTTGTCCACTGCAATCTATTACCCTTGAATCGTACTCTACGGCAGGACCGGTTACCGGAAACTGAAGATAAGGACCGGCGGGTAGGGTATTATTAAGAGCCTGCCCAGGTGAACAGAGTTGGCCAAGGCGAGAACTTGGATTAATTCGGAAGACGCTTGTTGGAAATGAGGTAAATAGGATGTGGAGTCCACAATCTGTCCTGTGGGGGTGTCGATATGTGGTTATTGATCTTCCCTGGAACCATGTCGGTTCAAGGAGGAGCCCAGGATAGATCTAATTGTAGGGGCCCCAAATGGGCCTGGGTTGTTAGTCCCTGGATCATTAAAAAGAATACCCAGTTTGTTAATTTAGCTACACAACAGATCTCCGCGGCCACCCCCTTGACTACGCCAAGACCAGTGGCTGACCCCGGTATCTTCAACCAGCATTCCATATTTACATTCTGACTTGGTTGATTTTTCCATTTGTATCTCGTACAAGTCAGTGTAAACTTGCTGCTGATCGTGGACTATCTTAGGTGGTTGCAGACTGGTCCTGTGGCAATATTTGAGTTGGAGTTCGAGGAGCCGGAACAGTTTATGGGAAATCTGGTCACTAAAATGTAGTACAGTGTGGGGAAAAACCTGAATTGCGAAGCACAGCACCTGACAGTTGGTTTGCGTGATACATAAGTGAGTAACAGAAGTGGATCTTGTGGGAATTCTTTCTCAAACACCCACTGCTTTGTCGAGACCATGAGAACTGGATATGTTGCCAACTGTATAGAGCTGTGCATTCTCCTTGTACTCCGTTCCTTAGCAACTTAAAAAAGAATAATGGGATCATTACCGATGATTGGCTATTGGATTATTTGTACATACCAAATATTTTGTAATCACAAACATATTCATTTTATATGTATGAGCACTTGTTATACAATGTCAATAGATATGATTGGAGAACGCGCAATCTAGGAGTATACTATGATCAGGTGATCACTAGACCCGAAAGCGGTAGCTGTAGGACGTAAACGTCGTGGAACCTATACAATTGAATTATGTGAAATCAAAATCTCTTCACCTTTCACCTGTCACGATAGTATGCCGTGAAAATTAGAACCATTCTCAGTCTATGGAGCGCATTGGTGATTTCAGATATGGGTTAGGGTAATTGGCCCCGCCGCAATACTCTCCACTCTCGACTTCACCTATAGAATGGCAGATAACGGGGGAAACATGATGGCAGGGTTGGCGTAGCACAGGCAGAACGGTCACCATGTGGTGATGGGAACTTCACCGGATTCGATGGGAAGTGGAGAACGATTCGAGAGCAGAGTATGTTCGTTGTTTGATCATAGGTACAGAAGAGAGGAAAGCATGAAGCTCTGCTAAATGCATGTTCTGGTGGCCGACACCCACCGGTGTGTGTCATCCATAGCTACTTTCCCAGGGCATCAGACCTCACAGTGCCCCAACCCAATACCAATACTATCCCACAATGGGATTACTCCGTCAAAACAATGCACAGGTTGTAGTGGGGCGGCGACTGTAGTCTACCCACATCACCCCAGCGATGGAAGCAGGGAACGAGAGATTGTGCCAACAGTCGACTAATGCAAGCCTGCCTATCAAGGGTGGGAATTGCACGGGGACGCATTAGCTTGTATGATGATAACAGGTTTCGGAGGCATATAATGGGTACAAAATTCGAGGGTGGCTGGCAGCTTTGGAGCACTCTGCCTCGCGGGTAAGGTGAGCAAAATGCCAGCATATATTGCTATGTAGGTATAGTACTATGAACTGACAGGCAGCATATTGGGCAACCAACGGGATAGCAGGCCACAGGCTACCGTCCTTTTGCGATTTACTGACTTGTTGTAGTGATTCTGGTCGCCGAACATGGGTGACAATCATCTAGCTACATCTAGTTCGAGAAACCATATGGTACCAGGACAGAAATGCCCCGCATATGCTGCACAATGATTCCACTTGTTAAGGGATATGACGATTGGTAGAAGTGGGGTGAGGTTTAGGTACAGGCTTGTAGCAGAGTTCGAGTGTACAGGTGCACATCGTAAGGTTGTACTTCCGGGGTTGTTAACAGTAGAACTGAAGCCCACAAAATCACCATTACGATAATCACGGAGCGGCTACAGGGCTAGCGATATCTCGCTTTATATGCCTAGGACTTAGCATATCTCTTTAAGAAGTAAAACATGTGCGATCTATAGTAATATCAACAGTTCTTGGAAGCACTGACTAGAGCTAGAAAGAAGCAACAATTAGGATCACCATCAAATCTGCTATCTGTTAGCCAACAGGAATAAGAAGGTTGTACATGCTGCCCTTACCAGAGGGACCACATCCCAAGTGGTCTCAGTTTCCGTGCATGATACGTGAACAATCCATCCCGGATATGGAATTCAAGCGAAATCTGGGGAGGTGACAAACTCCTCCAGGATGGCGATGGCACCTAGTACGAGATCATTGGCCATGTTGTGGTAACTGTCGGTCGGGGCGACAAACAATCGTTGGTATTAAGGGAGCTAACTGGCGTGGACGTACTGGAGGTCTCCACCGGTGGGAGGTTATATTCCCATGAAGGGGTATTTTCGCAGATGTGCTTGGGCGAGAGGATTGAAGCACGAAGGGCAAAATGGGAAGGTAGAGCGGCTGTATGAGACTGGCCAGCCTTTGTATCCTGATATGCCATGCGAACCTTACTCCGCTGGTAGAGTATTCCCGCTTCGCCACCGCACCCTGCTAGTCTTGACAGGTCAATATCAGGGGCAGCCACCACCAGATTAGACTCCACCGACAACCAGTAGTCTCCCACATCATAGTATAAAGGGTGCATGGGATACTGGTCGTCGGTCTTGGGGGTCAACGTTAAATCGCCATTAACGAACTGGTCATGGAGGACCTTGTCAAGGGAGATAAGGTTCTGAAGACTATGAATCCTGTCAAGTACTCCAGTGAACAAAGTGTCGTTGGCTGGTGTGCCGTAAAAGATATCTAGCATCTTCCAGAAATCAAGCTGACGACATCCCGGGTGGTTTGCGGGTTCTGGTGCAATAATATGTGCAACTTCTATCTTGAACCCATCCGAGGACTTATGGCCAGTCATGACACATTGATTGTCATCACACTCCAAGCACGCTTTTTTTGTAGCGTCGGGAGTCGTGAATTGTTCTACTGGCTGCCTCTCTAATATGTTGCCGCCCTCACTTGCAGGGTGTGGTCCGCTGTGTCCAGGCGCCGTGCGACAGGCCACAGTTGGCGATATCGGTGTCGGAAAGTCCGCCAGAGCGGACCGTATCAGCTGCAGTCTCGTGACCCATGCATCGACAACTTGTGTGCACTCATCGTGATCAGCCGGTGCGTTAGTTTCAAGAGCTTCTTGGTCATGTCGAGGTAGATATCGCCACGCCTGATTAAGAGCATTTCCGAGAGCCATACTGGTGCACGCGAGGATAGCTTCGCGGAGCGGCTGATCGCCGTAGTTGATGATGGGGGCCGATGTAATTTTAGGGAGCATTACGATTTTGTTAGGAATCCGGCGGAGCACAGAATATGGGAGATCTGTCTAGAGGGGAGAAATTGGCCGTGGATAGAGCAGGGGTAAGAGATGAGGAGGTCGACGTATTAAAGTACTATGCGAAGCCGTGCGGTTGGGTTAGGTGGTTCGGGGAGACAGATGTGGGTTGCGGTATTCAAAATACGCATTCAATACCGTACCTGGGATGCAATGATGAAGACACCTGGCTTTCAAACATCGCATACAAATTAACAGAGTCTAATCCAGGACTGGTACAAAAGCCGGCATTGGTGATAATGAGCTCCAATTCTATGTTACGCCTACACCAAATCCGGGCTACAGCGTCACACAAAATGGAAAATCAAGGCGTGGTTCTGCGTTACTTTGTAGCTACGTCTCATTTCCCCGCGCTATGGGGGCAACTTTCTAGCCTTATTTGTCTGACCTTACAAATAGGACTAGAAATTACGCACCTTGTACTGACCTGTCTTATTGCCCAGAACGTCCACCTACAGCGTGATTCATATGTGTATCATTCCTCACTTGTGATTTCTTTCTCTTTCCCCCGCCATCAATTTCTAAAGACCCTAAACAGTAGCCTACAATGTGGCTGGTCAGTATTCAAAATATCGTACAATTATTATAGATATTCTGAGTATAGCTGACTTCACCAACCGCAGTGTAGAAGCCGGATGGAAGCCAACGTATAAAGACTAACTATTTTTTCTGGGGCCCAGTGACCTCGGCTTCTAAGCGCCAAACTTGCCTTGAACGATTACACACCTTATGTCAGAATTTGAAATCACTTGGACAGATTGACAACCAACAGACCAGCAACCACGCCACTACTACACAGCCACCGCCACAACCAGTGTTCCCCGGTGTCCCGTGTGTCCCGGGCAGGGTGGGTGAGGACCGCAGGGCATGCGATCCGCATGCTATGAAGACGGCCGTCCCGGGCGTTGACGCCTACCCAATGAAGTCTTTGGATAACCGACATCTACTGGCAGTCATCCTTCGGGCCCGGCCATTACCTTCTGCACCCGGCAATCACCTACAGGGCGCGGCCGTTATCGAGAGCATCAGACTGTCACCTGCGGTCAGTGGGAGGAGGTACACGCATCTTACATGTTGAGGAACAGGCTGGGGTCAGGCGGACGGACCCCTAGATGCTCGTCCATCATGTCCGGCCCTGAAGACCGCGGCACCGGATGCTGGGGTTCACTGGCCACATCGGTCATACAAACCTTCACCTTGCAACTGAGTTACACTGGTGGCCTAGAGATGAGTGGCATCAGAATAACTGGAACACGTAGATGCTCGGAGATCTTGGATGGCCTGAAAGATGAAGGGAAGCGTTTCGTTTCAAGGTGGGCGGAGGTCGGCTTCAAATACCAGTAAGGTATATACGCCAATATCCAGTACTTATGGGCTATGCCCTATCCACCACTTAACATATCTCCATCAAGAATGATACAATCCCATCCTACTTGTTACCATACCTGCGGTGGAGATTACCACAACTCCCTGGTGGACCAGCGATTGTAGAAAGGTGGCATCACATAAGTCAGAGTGGAAGGTGGACCTGACAATGTTCGCGCAGATTAGTAACTGAGGGTGTGAAGGATCCGATTCGTATGTGATCCAAGCTGGTAGTTGGGGGCCGGGTGTCGTGAAGCTGGAACAGTGACGACCGTTGCTGACTGCCTCCTTCCCCACAAGTGGGTTCACGCTGCGAGTGTTGTGTTTTCTCTTCCCGTCTTTAAGCGGCAACGAAATGGTCATGAGTCGCTGGTGGGGAATAACGACCCTGACGGCTACAAAAATGTTTTCCTCCCTTTTCTACGATGTACCCACTGCGTGGATTAGCTCTAAGCTTATGAGCCTGTGAGTGTGCAAGAGGAAAGTTCTTTTCTCCGCAACCCTTCTGTTCTTGACTCTGCCCTTCCCTCCCCTGCTACTGGTCACTCTGCGAAAGAGGTTTGCCAATGAAGGCTCACGTGAATCCAGGCAGGTGGCGATTTACCAGCACGGCGGATAAGTCTTTTCGAGCCTGGCAGAACCACCAAGCACTTGTAGGTGATACATATGACATACCTGTTCGTAAGCGCGGGTCCATGGGATATTACGGCAGGAATGGAAGGAAATAGACAGACAATGATAAGAAGAATCCCCTCTGTTGAAACCGCTAAATGGAGATCTGTCCTCACTGTACGGGTGAAGTGTCCTAATAGGTACAAAGGATGTCGTAAGAGATGTCGTAAAGTTGACCGAGTTAGGCGGTCACCTTAGCAGTCACTTTTGCAATCATTCATGTGGCCTTCGCAGTAGTGTATTTTCTTATATATAGTCTCCGTCCTGGCCCGTAGCTAGGATATCGAAGAGGCCTCTACGCATTCAAGAAATCAATCCTATTTTTCTCATCACAAACCAAGATATAGCACTATGGCGCGGCATCAACTCCTCCAAACCTCCAGTGGACAACTGACTGCTACCTTGGGGCGCGGAGTCTTGTGAAAGTATGATTGCTAGGGCAAAGTGAGTGAGTAAGAGGGAGAGAACGGGAGCTTACATTTACTATCAAGGGAGTGAGGGAGGCCTATACTATGGTGTTGCATGCCCACGACATAGAAACTCAATCGAATGGGGTTAGGAAAGGGAGTCGGGGCAACAAAAATGAAACATGATCAATAGTGCGAGGACATTTAAAGGATTTTGATGAGGCCACAAATTGATAAACTCAGGGGAAGGGAAATAGCACGAGAGGTATGGGACTAGCGTTAGAAGCTTGTTCAAATAATATATTATCAAGTCTCTAATCGGTCAAGAGTGATGTTGCATGTCGCAACATCACAGGATGTGCTCTCCTGAACCTACTGTATGACGATCTAGTACCGCCGTTGTGACGATAGGGCGATTGGGTTAAGGTCTTGGCTGTCATGGCGTGGTCACTTCGGATTCAATGTTTCCAGCCAATCAAATCTTGAAAACCCAATTCAAGTTACCTTGATCATCCACCTATATAAGCGATCCAACGACCGGCTCGAACATGGACGCTAAACCTCGTCATTAGCACGAGAACAATTACTCCATCAGACGAACACGACACATTCCACTATTTACCTCCCTCACGAAACTTCTTACAACTATCAAAGATGAACAACGCCGTAAAGGGGAAAAAGGGAACTGCGCCTCTCGCTCTGCCTCTCCCAGTCCAAATTATGCCAAAATCGGGAACCAAAAAAGTCCGGAAAATGGCGAAAAAGGGCCATAATTCAAAGGCCAACAACAAAGCCAAATCAAAACTGAAAACACCAGCCAAGGTTAAACTACGATACCGCCCAGGGGAGCGCGCGCTCCGCGAAATCAGAATGATGCAGCGCACCGTCAAGGCCGCAATTCCTAATGCGCCATTTTACCGTCTGGTAAGTCAATCTTCTCCAATATCATTCAAGATGGTGACCCGGGTGGTGAAAATGCTGATGTACGGTGCGAGGGCAGATCCGCGAGTTAGCTAACGATAGGGTGAGAATGATTGCCGGGAGAGAGAATTATCGATGGCAGTCTACAGCTTTACAGGCGCTCAAAGAGGCGACGGAGGCATATTTGGTGCACTTGCTTGAGGATGGTAACCTGTGCGCTATCCATGCACGGAGGGTGACTATTATGGTTAAAGATATTCGATTGGCTAGAAGAATTCGGGGGCTTTGGGGAGGCCTGGGCTAGACATTGTTAAGTCTGTCAATTATAGTCGGAATGTACTAGAGACGAATAGTAGATTGGTGCAAATAAGCGATTAAACTTGCCAATTAGTGACCCCAAGCGGCAAGTCCGTCCGGGCCTCTTATGTGACGGCTCTACCGGACTGTGGAAATGCAAGTTCTCTAAACCAAAGCTGGGCCCAGCCGTAGTCACCTTCAGGTTTAGGCGCTATTTTGGCTCAACTCTAATCTTATGATTCAATAATCTTCATTGCTATAAATTGAATATTATATTATTCAGTTACCCAATGATAGCATCCGTGTCGAATTCTTGTGAATTAATTTTTGAAATGATTCTAATTCATAATGATATTATAATTTTACTTCTTATCCCATATTGAACTTGGGAACTCTACCGTTATCAACAGTTATTTTACTGTGACATATTGTGTTATTACTACTTGTATCATATGCATAGTTCAGTCTCGAAGTATGTTCTTGTCATCTGTCCTTAATCCTGCTCTCCTTCTCCCAATCTTTGCCCAGTATAGTGACCGCCCATGCTGGGGATTCTGTTAGCTCGATTGTTGATGATCTCTACTTCTAATCTACGTGCAGTAATAAGCTGGGAGAGAGAGGCAACGCACGATAGTACCAGGCAAGACCCAGGACTGCGTAATTTTGACTGCCAGTGGCACTGAGCAGGCGGCTCTAGTTTTGAACGGTGAACCCAAGCGTCCAGTCCGTCCGTATTTCGGTGCGGACGGGACGCACGGCAGTGCATTGGACGATACCCGGGACTGACGAGTATCTTGGCGTCTGTCCAGACAGCTCCCCGGACGGACTGGGAGGCCCTGTAGGTAATGACCAGGCCCTGCAGGTAATGTCCGGGCCCCGTGGCTGACAGCCTGGCCCCGAACGCAATGGCTGTGCCCTGCGGGTGACAGCATGAAGATGCCGTTTATGCAAAGATCCCAGGACGAGGGTCAGTGTTCTCAACGGGGCAGTCCGTCCCTCCTGAGAGGCGGACGGCGGCGGACGGCCTTGTGCCGTCCCGTCCGGTCTTTCTGCGAACTTGCCCTGCCGTATTCAACGAAGGACTATTTCCCCACAGTCTCCGGCGGGCGGTGTCTCATATTTGTAATTCTAGGGTTAGTAATCTTTTCCAAAACACCGGAGTGAACAGGATACAAACTGTGCTCATAAGATAGGTTGGCTGAGGTTACAAAGTTGGGGTTATAAGCGTGCAATGTAGTAGTGTGATGGGTTTGCTTCCAAGTTACATCCTGCAATTCAGGTGTGATTTAAAACATGAAACGGATTCAATGATAATGTTTATACTAAAAATCAAAAAAGAGAGAACCTTGATAGAACGAAAATGAGAACGTGTATCAAACAACTGAGGAAGAACGAAGACCGAGAGGGTAGAGTTCCAATGCTTTCAATGTACTCTCTATCCGATTACGGCGATCAGTCAGTAGTAACTTTGAACTATAATCACATCATGGTAGTCAATTAGCTAGGTGTCCAATTAGATTCCGCTGCTCTCGCCTATCATCTACTGTTATCTATAGTCATCCTCAGTCCCCGGCCGTCCCCCGCCGTCCCACACCGTCCCTCACCGTCCCCCGCAGTCCCCCACCGTCCCCGGAGTCGCCCGCGGTCCCCTGAAGTCCCCGACAGTCCCCTGTAGTCCCCTATAGTCCCCTGAAGTCCCCGACAGTCCCCTGTAGTCCCCCGCAGTCCTCCGTAGTCCACCACGCTAATTTGTCTTACATTGCAGGGCCCGCCGTCCTACCCAATGATGGCTGTTCTGAGACTTTCAGCACAGGAACCAACGAGATTTTGCCGTCCCGTCCCGTCCAGGGCTCTTGGGAATCGCCCCACCGTGCCCTCTTTGTGAAGTTATGACGCCCCGCCCTGCTGTCCTGAACCCTTCCTGCCCAGGACGGTTGTGAACACTGGTTTCGAAGGTAATCAGTGTGGAGGCGCAGCCTCCACGGGGTCGTATGGTATAGTGCCATTCACTCAAAATGTACACCTTGCTCAATGCAACACGTAACACTCAACCCTGTATGAAGCCAGCATTATGCCCTGAACCCAGCATCTTGTCAGAAATTTAACTTTCACTACTAACAATATCATATAATTAATAACATGTTAATTCCACAAGTCCATAATCATCAACATAGCAATTATATGGCTTCCAAGTAACTACTCCTTTTCTTTACAAATGACAATCAAATAAAGTGAAGCTTATCTGCTGTGGCAGACCAACTATCTTCAAATATAGGCTGTTCTATATCAAGATTCCTACCAATTAATCCTTCCACACTCCACAGTTCTGCACATTATAACCGACTTCCGCAAGGCAAAATATCTCCAAATCGGCCTTTGAATATGTCTGTACTTGTACTTACTTTGGATTCATTTTCTTTCTCAACTTCTACAACGAATCATAAGGCTAAAAATATAGATTAAAGGTTGTAATATCCAATTATACAAATAATTTATTCTAAAGAGAGACATTCTCTTTTTTGAGAGGAAAAAAGCATCATGCCAGATCACAGAGAGCAATATTGGATGCCATGAACAGAAATCCTAAATGTGAACCACCTAGTCTGGAAGGACCAACTACCAGCCATCTGGGAGTATAAATATAAGCATAAGAGGAGAGAAATATGATGAAGAGACTAGAGATTAGTGTGAATATAAATTAACATGTTAACAATTATGGAATATTGTCACAGGTAAAGATTAAATTTCGGAAAAGATACTGGGTTTAGGATATAGTGCTGGAATCATACAGGGTCGAGGGCTACGTGTTGCATTGACCAAGATGTACGATACCTTTTGAGTGAGTGGCAAAATACGTGTTCTGCGTAGCATGTACGAGGACGGGGAAGCCCGGGCCTCAGGCTGTGATAATTGGAATACAGTGACTATGAAGGTGGTGGAGAGCTACAAAGAGGGGCGCGATGGGGGATAAGGAGGGACAGTGCCGCTCCGGGCGAGTTAGCGTGGTCGTGCTAGCAACAGGGGTACAGCCCATTGTGTCGCGGGGCCCGGGATGATTGTTAACTAATTCTAATGATACTGCTTGTGCCAGCTCATCACAATCAACTTTGCGGGCAAGTTCATTTTTCTTGAATATTTATCAATCTTAAAATTGACTTGGTGCACAGTTCATGAAGGCCTTGCAATAGGGACCATATGCTAAACGCCAGTGTTGTGCAGTGCAATACAAATTCAAATCTCAAGTTGCGGAAGTGGTAAATCATTAATCGCACCAGATCCATATGGCGCAAGTGAACACTAGCATCAGAGAGATTGCAATAAGAGGACAACATGCAAGACAGAAGTGATGGTAGCCAATGAGAGGTTGTACATGGAATTTTAAGAGAAGGTCGTGGAGTAGAAGTAGATAAAGCAAGTAAAAAAAAAAGATACTGGTGGAAAAACTTGAAGTGGATGTCAAAAGGAATAGATCGAAAGTTACAAGAAATAGGCAAAATGGATTAGAAGTGCAAACTAGTAGGAGAATAGAAGAAGGTACCGAATTATGGTACAGATAATGAATGTAGCATGTGAGGGTAAAAGAGAGGCAGCCAAGAACTGGGAGGCAAAGGAAAAAAGGTAGGATATGAGAAATGAAGAAAGAGTGTGTAAACGTGGAGGGGAACAGGAACATGTGAGATAGAGGTGAAATACCAATGAAATATCAGTGTTCTAGAGCTGGTACAAATGTCGAATACAGAAGTGGAATTTGGGAACTAAATAAACAGCAACCAACAAGGCAATATCTGAAGTAGTGGTGCCTGACGACACTGCAGAATTTATCCGGAAAGATACTAATTGAATAGTCAAATGAGGTCGGGCTAGGAAATAAATGAATGGTACACAAGAGGTATACTTCATGGTAAGTGAAGTGATTAGAACACTGAAGGTTTATACGTATGCAATGCGAGTATAATCACAAGGGAAGAGAGTACTAGAGAAGTGGAAAGAAAGAAATGAGGAACAAAGCATGACTGCCAGTTGTCATATTAGTAGAGCCCAAAGTACTAAACAGTGGAAAATGACCAGGAAGATAATTAAAGTGAATAGGCTATGATCAATGGAGAGGGGAGAATGTCTTGCAGTCCTTGTTCTTTTCTGTGCTGCCAGCAGCGTGCTATATATACACAAATCCTAACTACAGAAGAGGGCCTTTCTTCATCTTCGCCAAATTCTTCTTCATCCGTTTTTCTTATCCTCCTTTTCCTTTCACACCACACTCCCGAACTTCATCCAAAACATATCACCCCTCAATCTCTTCCGTTCCTTTCACTCGTCTCATTCTCTTACATGCTTTTCCCTTCTTTTACTACAAGCCTAAACCCTCCTGAACCGTCCTTTATTTCCCAATCATTGTAGTGTGACATCCTCCGTGTTCCATCTTTTAGTGTTCCTTAGTTCCTAATATCTAACACATCCTAGTACGATTCCTGAAACATTCCAAACATATCCGCTGGAGCTAACCTCTAGTACAAACAACCATCGCTTCAACAAGCATCAATTGCAACACTTCCAAAACATGACTTCCTTTTAGCCAAACACTCTTTGTCATAGTTGGTGATCCACGATTGTAGCAGGTATCGGTGATATGGAACTTTCGCGAATATTCTAACACTCCCCCTTGCATAATGTTCCCTATTGTTTTTGTCTCTCACTGCTCATGCCCATAGCTATTGTACGTTTCTTGTTCGTGGGATGTGGGAGGGCCTTGGTCATGATGTCGGCAATCATGTCAGGGCTTGGGCAGTAGTCAAGGTTGACTTTCTCAGTCTGAACGAGTTCTCAAATGAAGTAATACTGTATGTCAATGTGCTTTGTGCAGGCATGTTATACCGGGTTACCAGATAAATGCCAAAGCTCCCTGGTTGTCTCCATAAAGTATTGCCGTCTGTCCAATATAGTTAAGAGCACCCACTTCCTCCCATAGTACTCGAAGCCATATGATTTGCTGCGAGGCCTGTGTCATGGCCATGTACTCCGACTCAGTGGTGGAAAGGGCGATTGAACTCTGTTTCTTGCTAGCTCAAGAAACTATGCCCCCATTCAAGAGAAAAACATAGCCCCCCACTGACTTCCTATCGTGACCAGAACCCCAGTCTGCATCCTAATATCCTCCACTCTGGTTACTTAATCCATTTCCAACTGGAGTGTTCGAGTTCTGGCGAGGTAACGAAAAATCCTTTTAACCTCCACCCCGTGTCCCATTATGGGAGTATGGTTGCACTGGCTAACTAATCACACAGGGTAGGCGATATCTGGACGAGTTCCGAGCATAGCATATATTAGGGATCCGACGGCAGACTGGTAAAGGTCCAAGCGAACAGTGGTTGCTACTGTCTCTTTCGTTTGCGGTCAGAGTCTGGTATGTGGATCGAGGGGGGTAAGACTTGGATGGGAATCCGGCATGCCATGGCGGGTAAGTACTTTGTCGATATACTTTCCCTGATGTAAGAAAAGTAGCCGCTGGCTTCGCTCTCTGCTGATCTCCAGTCCAAGAAAGTTCGTGAGTTCTCCAAGATCCGTCATCTCGAAGGCTTACGTAAGTGCTCCCTTTATCCATCCTACATCCTCTACATCTGAAGCAGCCCAAACAAGATCGCCTACATAGACTAGTACCAAGACCCTTCTGCCATAGTTGATATAGGGGCTGTAGTCCTAGGTACTGCGAATAAATTTGTGGCTAAGAAAAAATGCTTGTATCTTATGATACCAAGCACGGGGTGATTGTCGTAGGCCATATATCGCTTTCACTAGATGACAGGCCATTCCATTCAGTGTTGCATCCATTATACCCTCCAGACACTTCATATAGATTTCTTCTTCAAGTACTCCAATGAGAAATGCGGTTTTGACATCCATACTGTGTAACTCCCAATCGTTTTCAGCGACTACTGCGAGGAGAACTTGGAGAGTTGTAAACTTTGCCACCGGTACAAATGTCTCTTGAAAATCTATACCTAGTTACTGTGAGTAACCCTTTGCTACGAGGCATACCTTATATCTTCCATCCTCCTTCCTTCTGAACAGCCATCGACATCCTACTATATTCTAGTCAGGTGGTGCATTTTCAACCACCCATGTTCTATTTTTCTTTAGTTAATCCAATTCACTTTGCCACGCCACGTGCCATTCCTTCCCATCTACTCCACTCAATACTTCCTTTAAGCTACCTGGCTCATCCGCCACAGGTATGAAAGCCTACCTACCACCAGAGTGAAATATCTTTCTTGCAGGATGATTTCGTTGTTCACGTGGTAACTCATTGGCCGTTCTTTGGGTCTTTCGTCCTCACCTCTGGGTTGTTCTTTTGGTATTGATGGCCATACTACAACAGTATCTTGATCATAGTAGGGAGTTGTTGTATTTTCTTCGTCAGGATCAAGAGGTGGGAGAGGTATTCCTCTGGCTGCTTCGTCTTCTTTCTCGCTTGATGTTTGTATTTGATTCCTGCCTGCCTTTTGTGGTATACCTGATTCCACCAGTTCGGTGAACTCTGGTACCAGTTCGCTCTGGTTTTCAATTCGTGTTGTAGTACTTGTATTCGGGTCGGCTGTAATTCTCAGTACCATTTCATCAAACAGAACATCCCGCGATAGTACAACCAGCTTACTGTTTTCATCATAAAGTCGATAGACTTTGCTTCCAATTTATTCCTTATAGCCTAGCATCCAACATCTTAGTGCATTAGGGTCCAATTTAGTTCTTGTTTGAGAGGGAACATGTCGATAGGCCACACAACCAAAAACCCGCAAGTGACCAATTGATGGAGAATTACCAAACCATTTCTTGCAAGGAGTTTTATTCTTCTGGGAACTGGATGGTTGTCAATTAATGATGTGTACTGCGGTAAGAGCTGCAAATCCCCCAAATTATTTTCCCATGCCTGAGTTTGATAGCATGCATCTAACGATATCCATGATAGTGCGATTTCCTCTTTCAGCAATACTATTATGTTGTGGTGTATATAGTATCATCATCCATTGCAAAATACCCTGTTCTGTGAGATAGTTGCAAAGGTTATTTCCGGTACACTCTTCCCCTCCATCGCACCAAAGAGATTTGATTTTCTCTTTGTACTCTCTTTCCGCCTTTGCCTTATACTGTTTGACCATCTCGAACACCTCTGACTTTTGTCTTAGAAGAGATATTGCAATTCGTCCTGATGGTGAATCGATGAATGTGGCAAAGTACCACTCTCCCATGATTCCCGTAATTGTTATTGGTCCACACACATCCGAGTGTATTGTGTGTAATAGTTGTTCGATGTTTTGTCTTTCACCGATGAGATGCTCCCTTGCCAGTTTTCCTTCCACACATACACCACATACTCCTTCTTGTGGTTTATACCTTTCTGCTAAGTTGAATCCGGTTACTGACTTTGTGATACATTGGGCAGCTTGTTCGTTCAAGCATTGGTGCGCGATTTTCTGTTATCAAATTTCCCCACTTGTGTAGTCTTTCTGATGAGATAGTCCTGCTAATGCTCTTTCTTGTAGCGCGGTAAAAAAAGTATATATTCCCTTGTCGCTTGCCAATTACGGTTTCGCTATTTTTTTTACTGACTTTGCATCTGCTTCTAGTGAATTCTACTTGGAATCCTTGGTCGACAATGGTGGCAACATTGATGAGGTTGCTACCGATATCAGGTGCAAACAGAACTCCGGATAGTGATATTATTCTACACGATATGTGGAGAGTTATATTCTCTTGGCCAATACCCTTCATCTCCTTCCCATTTCGAATCATGATCGCTGTTGGTAATATGCTAATATAGTCTTCTAGCAATTTGCGTCGTGCAGTTAGGTGCCACAATGAACCTCCGTCGATAACCCAATCCGACCTTCCTATTGACGGTTTTGTGTATCCCATAAGCACTAAATGTCTTTCACCGTAATTCTGCTGTAAGTCTCCCTTTCTTTTGAAGCACTCATTCTTCCAATGACCCTCTTTGTTGCAGTAATGGCAACGTCCGCTAACTGTGCCTTCCTCAGTGCTTCCTCGCCCTCGGCCTACTCCTGAAGGAATACCTCTCATTCCTCTCCTGAAGCCTCTACTACTCCACTGAGTATTCCCCTACCGGTAAGACCACTAAGATGGAAGATAGATCCTGCTGTGAATGGGGAGAGTGGTTCGCTGTTGTGGTCTGCTGTGGTGCTATATGCTGCCTGGCTGCGAGTTGACTCTCACAGTAGCCTTCCAGTGAGAAAGTCAAAGGTAATGTTTTCCGCTCGGGATTGGACGGCCCTAATTAATGGTTCATAGGACTGTTGGAGGGATAGGCTCAACATTGAAAGCAAGTCACTATCTGGGACACCCACACTGTCGGGTGAAAGGTTCGCCACCTGGGTTGACAGTTCCCTAAAGCTATTGACATGTGCTGACATGTCCTCTCTTTCCTTTTAGTGTTGGCGCCTCAGTTTCTGCATTAAAACCATTTGTCCGTTTGATCCTATACCATGATGAACCTTAGCGAGGGCCTCCCCTGCATCTTTAGCACGCATAGCTGCTTGGATGTGTGGTATCTGTGAGTCGCGTATATTGAGGGAGATAATGGTAAATGCTGGGTCATTTATTCATTCAGTGGTGGTCTGGCCAGAGGAGGTATCATCATCAGAATTATTTTCCTAAGCACAAGCGAGACCTTTTTCCTTGAAAATGCGAAGGATGCGAAACTTCCATGCCACATAGTTACTGCTTCCCATTACCATGGATCCATGAAGGTTCAGGATGGAGTGACTGAGTGAAGTAAAGGGATTTGGATATGGAGAATTTGGGGTACTTGTCATTGGGGTCACTGGGGTAGTGGCAGCAGCTGCGGCTGCCCGAGCCATGGCCATTGTGACAGCTGTCCGTATCAAGATAGTAAGATGAGTAGAATTTAGAAAAGTTGTGAAGTCTATTGAGCTGCACGATCTGGGCTCATAATCTAAAGTGAATAGGCGATGATCAATGTAGAGGAGAGAATGTCTTGCAGTCCTTGTTCTTTTCCGTGCTGCCAGCAGCGTGCTATATAGACACAAATCCTAACTACAGAAGAAGGCCTTTCTTCATCTTCACCAAATTCTTCTTAATCCGCTTTTCTTATCCTCCTTTTCCTTTCACACTACACTCCCCAACTTCATCTATAACATATCACCCCTCAATCTCTTCCGTTCCTTTCCCTTGTCTCATTCTCTTACATCCTTTTCCCTTCTTCTACTACAATTTTAAACCCTCCTGACCAGTCCTTTGTTTCCCAATTGTTGTAGTGTGACATCCTCCGTGTTCCATCTTTTAGTGTTCCTTAATTCCTAATATCTAACACATCCTAGTATGATTCCTGAAACCATCCAAACATATCCGCTGGAGATAACCTCTAGTACAAACAACCATCGCTTCAACAAGCATCAATTGCAACACTTCCAAAACATGACTTCCTTTTAGCCAAACACTCTTTGTCATAGTTGGTGATCCACGATTGTAGCAGGTATCGGTGATCTAGAACCTTCGCGAATATTCTAACAATAATTGGTTCGTCAGATTCATGGTATAAGTAACTTGAAAGTTAGGCAGCAGTTACCATAAGTACTGCAACTATTGGGAGTGGGTAGTGAAAATGTAATGGGGTGGGGAAAGAGGAGGATAAGATATGCGATGGACATTGTACTGCATAGCGACATCATTTCTTCTTGCTGTATGGCTGGTTCTGGTAATGCAGTAGTCAAATAATATTGGTGCACAAAGTGAGAAGGAGGCAAACTTGAGCAACCAGTGGCAAAAAAAGCTTCACTGGTTTTGACAATCCTTCAAACCATGCGAGGTAAGTGAATTTAGCCCATCTGGCAAATCAGAAGGCTAGAATCATACTGCAGGCCCACATCCTTCTGGTAAAATGCTTGTCTTCAAACGGTCTACCATATTGGGACCTTAGCCCATGTCTTGTTTGTCATGCTCGCTCCTATTGATCACAGGTTAGTAACCAAGCAAAGGGAGATATGATATACCAGAGAATAACAGGTATCTACCATCAGCTATTGATGGTGACATACAATGGAGGAGCACCGCAGAGTACTCTTTGGACTTGTATTGTGGCTAGATCCACAGGTGGGGTAATATGGTGGGGACAGGTTCCTAGACAAGAGTTAACTTAAATCACTCCTGGAGATCAAACAGTATACTACCGATCCGATGTCACCAGTATCTCACTGGCCACTAAGAAAAGTAGGGTCGGCCCACCCCTGGACCATTTATTGTCCGCCTGTTAATTGACCAGATTTGTCAAAATGCTTCTAACATCTTGTAATGATCAACACTAATTTCATACTTTCAAGAGAGAATAAATCATGCTTTGAGCCTTGTGGAATCATAGGATACAGGATCAAAATACATCGCAATTAGCTGCGGTAGCAACTGGATGGTAGCAGGTACTAGAGGAATGATTGCCTGTTGAAAGAAGTAAGTAAAATTGAAACCGGGACACATAATTAGGACTGGAAAATACATTAGATAGTGTAACCGATACTGGTTACAAGTTTAGGATTTCCAGATATGAGTTGATACAGTTTGTATTTTGAATTTGTTTCAGGAAACCAGGTGTACCTCCAGGCAGATATTGTCGGTTTGATACTGCTGATAAGTTATGTTTGGTTTCAAGTATCAGTTTGATGCTCTATATGTTTTATGTTTGGTTTCGAGTGTCGGTTTGAAATTCTATATGTTTTATTTAGGTTTTCAAGTCTCTGTTTGATACGCTCTACATTTTATGTTTGGTTTTGTCACGAACACGGCTTAGCAAGGAAAGGTTTTCACATGACTCATAGTTATGAGTCACAGGTATGTTATGTTTCGCACATGACCTCATTTAAGAGGTCATGGGTTTCGCGCATGTGACCACTTCGGTCATATGATATAGTTATGATGATATGTTATGTTTCACACATGACCTCATTTAGAGGTCATGGGTTTTGCGCATGTGACCACTTCGGTGATATGACTAGTTTATGTTGTTTGGGTATGACTCACAGTTGTGAGTCATATGTGGCGTGTGACTTGAAGGATGAGTCACAAGGGCGTGAAGGGCAACTATATAAGGAGGACATTAGGTCCGAGTAGATAGGCTATTC
>JACCEG010000087.1:298008-369770 GCA_014065205.1 Tuber brumale | reverse complement strand
AAAAAAAAAAAAAAAGTCCGAGTAGATAGGCTCTTCACGCTTCGTTCTAAGTTATTTTCTTACTTATTACTTTATGCTTTTACGAATATAAAACCTTTACGCTCTTTACGAAAATCTACCTACGAGACGAGTACTCTAATATAGAGTCGAGTTGAAGAAAGAGTACGATAGGCGATAAGGACTAGAGATACGAGAGTCTGTCCCACCTTATCGTAGGCATAGGCCTAAGAACTATCGTCGAGAGAGAAAGAGAGGAGTATCGCCTACCCGTTGCTAAGAACTAATACCGGTTAGGGATCGTAACAGGTTTAGAGTATCTGTTTGATACTCTATATGTTCTATATTTGGTTTCAATGCTACCATTTAGGAGTCTTATATGTTATAAGAAGTAAGGCTCCCAATAGCCTGAGCAGTGTATTTAAAGACTGCTATTCTTCGAGTTAGAAGGAGCAGACTGTGACAGCGAGAGTTTTCAAGATACTTGAATCAACAATTACTTTCTGCAGTGCGATTTGAGAATCTTTTGTTTAAGATCAACACCATGATACAGCGACTTTAGTAGTAGCGATATAGTAAGAAGTCAATTCAACAATCTTGGCTACCATGTGCAGACGTTACTGCGCTAAGTTAACCTCCTTGGTAAAGAACAAAGTCTATCAACCCATGCTTACCGCATCTCTCAAGAGGTACTTACAATTTTCAAACTTCTACAAGTTATCAAGATAGAAAGTATTCTACTACCAAGCAAGGGCAAGGCTCCGGAAAAAGGTTCCAAACTAGACAACCAGGATTCAAAATGACGGTTCACAAAGACTCCAGTAAAGGAGCCAGCAGGAAGTAGCACAGCTGCTAGGCAATTAGCCAGGGGTGTGGCTGAACAATCAACTAGAGAACCATCACCACAGCCACCAGAGCTGCCCACCATTACTCCCAGAGGGTACCCATATTTTCCAAAAAAAGCCTGCAGGTAAACACGTACATCTAGAACCACCAAGCAACTATCGAAAATGTTTTGATTGCAATGAAGGACCAGATGACATGACTTCTGGACCATGTCTACTGTGACCAGAGGGTCTAGGATTAGGGGTTCCAAAACTACAATGACTCCTAAGCATAACCTAGTCATTACAACGAAACTCAGTATCAAAGTACCATCATCTAATAGGTTTACTGGTAAAGAAGACAACCTCAAAGCAGAAGCATTCGATAGATAGTATAACTCAGTACAGTTATATCTCGGCTTAAATGGGTTAGAAACTAGTAATGCAGGTGGAGGAAAGTATTGGATCCCCTATACTGATCGATGAGCTCAAGGAACAGCCTTCCAAGCAGAGGGGTATTTTGGATAAGACCTGACCATGGAAAACCATCTGGGCTTTCTATGACAAAGATTCTAATCCTCAAAATGAAAGGATAATACCTATCGCAAATGCCATGAAATCACACAGGTACATAGTGGCAAGTTACAAAGGGTATCAACCATAGCAACTGAATTGCTCATGTGTCGATCTCTCTTAGCTGCAGAGACCATACGCGATTATATCTTCATTTAACAGTTTTTCATGTGCATGTGGCCTAGGTTATGATATGAAGCAGAATTACAGTATGCTGGAACAGACATTGTCATGGAAGGCATAGAAAATGCAGAAAGCATAGATGCTATGCTAAAAAGCATTGGTATGTATAGAAAGGAAAGCTACGATGAATCAGCAAAAGAATTCACATCCAAAGAACAAGGAGAGAAGGAAAAATCGAAAACCGAATCACAAGTCTAATGGCAAACCTAAGGAGCGAAAAGAAAAAGGTGTTTGCTATACCTGCGGAGTTAAAGGGCATCTAGCAAGAGATTGTTGCATCAAAAATGAGAAAGACAAAAGCAAAAATAAAGTAAGTGTGAAGAAGGAAGTCACCTCCAATAGGACAGAACAGAAACATAAAGCAGAAGATGTGTTTATCAATAGTATAGAAACAAAAGAAGAAGAAGAAAACCATCTCACGATGGCTACTAGACCAACAAATATCCAACTGCCTGATGCCCATGAAGGAACAATGCATATCAAGGGCAAAGAAGCCAGAGTCCTGTTTGATAGAGGATAGATAAGAGCTAACCTGCTCAGGGCCACCTTTGTCACCACACATGGCATTCCTGTATAAGAATTGAAGGCACATATCAGGATACGCCTAGCTATGAAAGGATGACAGTCTGAAAGTCATAAAGAATGTTCTGTCAACATATCAGCAAGAAGGTTGAGTGGACCAGGAACCAGGATGTTGGTCAGTAACCAAGCAAAATATGATGCTATGATAGGAATGGCTTTTCTGAAAAAACATCAAACCCACGCGGAATGTGGCAAGTTAGCTATTCAGTTTTCCAAACAGAACACGTGAATTGTTTGGACACCTACTAGTGGCATGATCCATGTAGCAGTGATCAGCAAAGAAGATGTTATCAATGAACACCACGAAGTACTTCCAATAAAAATACCGCAAGATCTGACGTCCCTATAGAAGATCACTTATCAGATAAACGTGCACCCAGGAAAGGAGCAGTGCTCATTACCCTCCTGTTTAATACCGAAACAATGGGGAACAGAGAGGAGCATAAGGCTGCGGGAAAGAGAGAAAGCAGAAATTATACCATGACAAGCAGTTTCATCGGCAGCTCCAATGTTTGAACGAGAAAGCAAGCAAAAGAAATGCATGTGGTCATTGCTAGACCTAACGGCCATGAATAATGTAACGATTAAGGATGTTGAAACCATTCCTAATCACACAATGATCTTAAAAGCTTTAGGAATGGCAGGATACCAAAGCCAAATTGATCATAGTGACGGCTATTTCTAAACAAAAGTGGAACGACAGGGTGTGAGCAAGAACTGTTTGAAAACACCATTTGGATGCTTCATCAGCAAGCTTATACTACAAGGAGATATGAATACTCCAGGAACCTTCATAGATGTAATGTCCGATTTATTTGCCAACTACTTATAAAGTTTCAGGTAAAAATATATTGACAATATAGGCATTTTTTCCGATACAGAAGCGGAACATTTGAAACACGTATCCATGATTTGCGATACACTAAAGGAAGCTCAATTCTATGCAACTGGCAAGACATCAGAATTTTTCGCTACCAGCAGAGAAGTGTGAGATTACATTAGCAATGATAGCAGAACTTGACTAGTACATGAAAAAACAGCGAAGATCAAAGAATAGAAAACGCTACAGACTAAGAAACAATTACAGGAATTTTTAAGAATGGTAAATTACATCAGGCAGTTTTTGCCACACATTACAACTATTATATCACTATTGACTGAAATCGTGAGAACTGTGGAATTTGTATGGACTGCCATTCCAGCTCAGGCCATGGATAATGTTAAGCGAGTTGTTTCAAAATAGGAAGTCATAAAACTATTACAATATGACTCGTCACTTCCAATATGGCTAATACCCAATGCATTCAAGACAGTTGTGGTAGGATGGGTAGGACAAGGAAAAACACCAGAGAATACTAGATGTGATTCGCTTCATAGTAGGAAATCTCCTAATGCTTAAATGAACTATGGTACAACTGACAAGGAAGCCCTTGTGATGCTTGATGCACTGATGGCATTTCATCACATACTTGCAGGAAGCAAGTTCACCATTGTCACAGATCGTTTATCCTTAAAGAACCTCAATACAAGTACCACACCTACCAAAAAGCAGCTGTAATGGACAGGGTTTATCGGGAAATACTATACCGAACTTTTCTATAGACTAAGAAAATATAACTATTTAGCAGACGTCTTATCCTGTCTTTATACCGAAAATGATGATTATGCACATTATGTGAAAGACCACAACTTAGAAGAGAATTAGGCTGCTACATCAAGCTTGGCATCCTTGCAGGCAGAAACTGATCACAATACAAAGAAGAAATGTCACAATTCGAAGCACTAACAGTTGAGCAGATCACTGCTCATTCGGAAGTGGGACGTAACTGCAGCTGGCAGCAAGAACAGCTAGATGCAACCTACTACAGAAATGTTGAACCTCTAAAGGATAGGGGAGATTATTGAAGCTATACCAGTGGTAGGAGTGAGGAGGAACTTCAACATATATCAATGCAATGGGCATTTTGCAACATACTATTCTGCTCTGACTATAAGGAACTGAAACCTAAGACGAAGAGCTATGCCAGCTCCCCTAGGAGCAGCCCGCTGACTATCAAAACTGCACTCAATCCTGATGATGATCACAAAAACAAAGATACCTATTTAGTAGGACCTGGCCTCTACATCCCAGCTATTACGGAGCATGTTAACAAAGTATTAGGTTGTGACAACTCTGCTACCAAACATCAAGATTCCAAGTCTCCTGATCATCCCCAACATGAACATCTCTATCGAGGGCCTCTCACACACCTGAACGATTTTCCGGTAGTGGAACTACTCTCCCCAGCTCATGATAAACGTGAGTTCAGTAAAGTTTATAAGACACCTGATGAGGAGGAGAAGGTAACAGTATTGGACTGAGTGGTGTATAAAAGGGATATCAATCAAGGAGTCGATGACACGAAAAGCATTAGGATGAGGCAAATGATCAGAGGACATAGGAATGACCCTATTGATCAGGTAGCGAATGATTCCAATCACACTTCACAAAACAGTACCATACAATACTACAATATACCTAATGGTCTCCTCTACCCTGCTACAAATGGAGGAGAAGATTTCCTATACATTTTAAACAGTCAGGGAGTGAATAGAGAAAAGCTTCAGGAGCTGATAATAGGGGAAATACATAATAAAGTACACCATAGCGCTGATTGAAACCTCCAGTACGTAACAGAATACATGTATTGGCAGGAGATAAAGAAGGACTTCAGGGATTATATGCAGCAGTATGACATATGCCAGCTGAATCGTGAATGCACTTCATAACCTACGGGAAATACTATGGGACTTCCTTTTCCCTCCGAGATATTTTCGAGCTATGCTATGGACTTCATGGGGCATTTCACTAAGGTGAGAGGACATGATTCAGTATTGGTAGTAGTGGACAGAGTGGTTGGGTTCAGTTGACAGATACCAACATCAAGAAATGCTGGCGTAATTTTGATGATAGACTTACTCTGGCAGCATGTTTTTACTCCACATGGGATACCAATGTCGATTCTTAGGGATGCTGAACCTCGGCTTACCTCACAGTTTCGGAAACGAAGCTTGGAATGGATGGGTGTTGAACACACCATGGCTCCGCCTGGCCACGACCAGACTAATGTACAAGCAGAAAGGTAGCTCAAGGAACTTAAAACAGGATTAGAGAATCTTGTTAATGCCAGCCAAACTAACTGGTTAACCTCCCTCCCTAAAGCGACAGCTTACTCCAACGTAGGGCACTCTGATACTATTAGAATGTCTCTAGGTAGGGCAGTATATGGACAAGGATACCAACTCCTGGATACCTATACTGTCAACTCCACCATAGTACCCATGTCGATGATTAGTAAAGTCGATACCAACAGATCAGAAATGCATCATACCTGGCGTTACAGTTGGCTAGAGCAAGATCCAAAACAGTAGAAGCTAAGACGAGAAACCTACACAAACCTGTACAGATTGTGGAAAGGATTACGGTTTTTGGAGACCAGCTTGCGACATATTCTGGTAGATCTTGGGTAATACAGCCATCATAGCAAGGCCCATTTACAGTACTTGAATTCAATGACCATAGATAAAACTACACTGTTAGCATGGATGGGATGATGTATTGCAAGAAGAAAGGAGTTTTCCATTCTACTGCAAGCAAACTCTACTAGTATAACGTAGATTTTCAGTTCCAAGGGCGAGAGTTTGCGAAATGAACACCCATCCTCATCATGGAAGAACAGGAATGGTGTAACCGGTACAGGTTACTGGTTTGGGATTTTCGAGGATCGGTTTGATACTCTATATGTTTTATGTTTGGTTTCGAGTATCGGTTTTATACTCTACATGTTTTATGTTTGGTTTCGAGTATCGGGTTGATACTTTATATGTTTTATGTTTGGTTTTGAGTATCGGTTTGAAACTCTATATGTTTTATGTTTGATTTCAAGGCCGCCATTTTGTAGTCTTATATGAGAAACAAGGCTTGTGGTAGCCTAAAGAAGTGTATTTAAGAACTGCTATTCTTTACGTTCGAAGAGCAGACTTCGACAGACAGAGTTTTCAATATACTTGGTTGAACAGTTACCTTCTTCAGTTCGCTTCGAGAATCTTTAGTTTGAGATCCACCAAACATCTCCGAGACTTTAGTAGTCACGATAGAGTGAGAAGTCTTTTCAACTACCTCTGTTAAAACCCTCCCGACTTTGCTACGCTGGTTACCACCTTCGGTAAAGAACAAAGCCGGTTAACCCTACGATTACCGACTCTCCCGAAAAGCAGTTACATTTTTTCAACTTCAGCAAGTTAGCAAGATAGAAGAGGTTTCAGGACAAAGTAAGGGCAAGGCCCCTGAGAAAGGTTCTCAACACCGCACTAGAGATTCCAACGGACGGTTCACAAAGACTCCGGCAAAAGAAGTAGTGACAAGTGATGCAGCTGCTCAGCAGTTAGCAAGAGACGCTGCTGGACAATCAGCTGGTGAATCATCGTAACAACCACCAGAATCGCCAACAACTACCTGCGGAGGGTATGCTGAATCCCCAAGAAAGCCTACAGGTACACAGGTACCTCCAGCACTACCAAGCAATGATTCAGATAGCTCTGATAGCGACAAAGCATTTGCTGATATGGCTTCCGAAGGAGGTCCAGCAGGACCAGAAGCACCAGGACCAGGGGTCCAAAGACCACCAACTCCCAGGCTTAGCCCAGCCGTTACGGCTAAACTCAGTATAAAAGTACCTTCGCGCAGCAAGTTCACAGGTGAAGGAAACGATCTCAAAGCAGAAGCTTTCGATAGATGGTATAATTCAGTACAGTTATACCTATGTATCAATGGACTATGGACTAGCGATGGAGGAGGAGAGAACTATTGGATCCTCTATACTGAAGGGCGAGCACAAGAAGCAGTTTTCTAAGTAGTTGAGCATTTTGGTCAAGACATGACCATAGAAGACCTTGTTGGATTCCTACGAGAAAGATTCCAATCTTCGAAACAGAACGATGATGCCTATCGCAAGTTCCATGAAATCAGCCAAGTGTATAATGGCAAGATACGGAGAATATCAACCATAGCAAGCGACATGCTGATGTTTCGATCACGCCTACCTGCGAACGTCATAAACGACTATGCTTTCATCCAACAGGTTTTCAAGAGCATGCATCCTAGACTACGGCAAGACATGGAATTACAGCATGCTGAAACCGATACTGTCATGGAAGCCATACAGAATGCAGAAACCATAGATGCTACCCTACAAAGTACTGGCGCTTATGGGAAAGAAAGGTTCGAGAAACCGGCAAAAGAATTCACTTCCAAATAAGAAGGGCGGAAGGACAATCGGAAAAACAGCAACAAGACCCACTCCAAAGCTAGGGAATGAAAGGAAAAGGGTCTTTGCTATACCTGCGGAGGTAAAGGACATCTAGCAAGAAACTGTCCTAGCAAAGATGACAAAGACAAAAGCAAGGGCAAAGCTAAGATAAAGAAATAAGTCACCTCCAACCGAGTGGAACAAGAACAACTAGCAGAAGAGGTATTTATCAATGGCATGGAAATAGAGGAAGAAGAGGAAGACATTATGACAATGGCCTCTAGCCCAATAAATGTCAAACCTCATGACCCTGTCGAAGGAACAATGCATATCAATGGTAAAGAAGCCAGAGTCCAGTTTGATACCAGATCGATAGGAGCAAACCTAATTAGTACTATCTTTGTGACCACACACAGAATTCCATGCCAGGAGTTGAAGACTCCGATCAGAATACACCTAGCTATGAAAGGATCACGGTCTGAAGGTCATAAAGAATGTTCAGTCAACATATCAGCAGGAAAGCTGAGCGCACCAGGAACCAAGATGTTGGTTGGCAACATAGCAAAATACGATGCACTAATAGGAATGCCTTTCCTGGAACAACACCAAGCTTAAATCGAATGTGGCAAATAAACTATTCTGTTTCCAAAACAGAATGTTCGAATCGTTTGCATACCTACTAGTGGCATGATCCGAGCCCCACTGATTAGCACTGAGGATGTCATGGACCAACACCCAGAGGTATTTCCCATGGAAATACTGGAAAATTTGGCGCCACTAAGAAAGATCATTCACAAGCTAGATCTACAACCAGGAAAAGAGCAGCGCTCAGTACCTACATACTCAATACCGGAACGCTGGTCAACAGACATGAGTATATGGCTAAGCGAAAAGGAGAAAGCAGGAATCATGGAACGGCAAGCAGTTTCTTCAGCAGCTCCGATCTTTGCTCAAGAAAAGAAAGATAAGAAATGCATGAGACCACTAGTGGACCTTACGGCCACGAATGAGATAATGATTAAGGATGTTGAAATCATTCCTAACCAAAGAATGATCCTGAATGCTCTAGGAAGGGCAAGATACCCAAGCAAAATCGATCTTAGTGATCCCTACTTCCAAACAAGAGTGGAACCAGAGGCTGTGAGTAAGAACTCTTTTAAGACACTATTTGGATGTTTCGTTAGCAAAGTAATGCTATAAGGAGATATGAATGCTCTGGGAACTTTCATGCGCATAATGTCCGATCTATTAGCCGACTATTTAGGACGTTTCATGTGGGTGTGTATTCATGATATACTCATATTTTCCGATACACAGTCCGAACATTTGAAACACATATCCATGATTTGCGATAAACTAAAAGAAGCTGAATTGTCTTCAAGCAGGAACAAATCAGAATTCTTCGCTACGAATATAGAAGTGTTAGAACATGTTATCAATAACGAAGGACTTTCACTGGCACCAGAAAAGATAGCGAAGATCGAAGAATGGACTACGCCACAAACCAAGAAACAGCTACAGGAATTCCTAGGAACGGTCAACTATATCAGCCAGATTTTGCCACACATTGCAACCATTACATCACGCTTAACGGAACTCGTGGGAGTCGCAGAATTTGTGTGGACCGCCACCCAAGACCAAGCTATGGAGAATGTTAAGCGAAGTGTTTCAAAATACGAGGTTATGAAACCATTACAATATGATTTGCCACTCCCAATATGGCTAACAACCTATGCATCCAACACAGGGGTAGGAGCATGGGTAGGACAAGGAGAACCCGCCGAGAATGCTAGACCAGCTTCACTGCATAGCAGGAAATTCTCTAATGCCGAAATGAATTATGGCACAAGTGACAAGAAAGTACTCGCGATAGTTGATGCACTCACGGCATTCCACGACATACTTGCAGGAAGCAAGTTTACTATCGTCACAGATCACCTACCTCTGACGTACCTCAATACGAGCAGAACACCCACCAAAAAACAGTTACAATAGCAAGGGTTCATTGGGAAATATGATAGTGAAATAGTGTATAGACCAGGAAAAGTGGAACTATTTAGCAGATGCATTATCCTGTCTTTATGATGAGAATAATGATTACCCAAATACTGCAAATGATCCCACACAAGAAGACGATTCACCTACTACCTCACCTATTTTATCCTTTCTTTCTTGCGAAGAACCTACTATCGAATAGGAAACGTCTCGATTTAAAGCACTCACAGTTGAGCATATGGGTGCTCATTCAGAATGCGGAAGCGACTGCAGCCTGGGGCAAGCACAGCTAGATGCAAACGATTATAGAAATACGGAACCCCTAAATGATTGGTGAGATCATCGAAGTTATCCTGGTGGTAGCAGTGAGGAGGAACTTGAACAGGCATCGATGCATTGGGCCTTTTGCGACATACCGTTCTGCCCTGCCCACGAGGAATTGAAACCTAAGACAAAGACCTATGCTGGGTCCGCCTACAGCAGTCTGCCAGTTATGGAAACTCCCCCTAACAGCAGCGATGATGATAGCGATAGAGCAAAGCATTCATTACGTCCTTGCCTCGACATCTGTGCCATTACTGAGCGCATTAAAAAAGCATTAGGATGCATCTCTCCCACTGCCAAACTTTACGATTCCGAATCACCGAAGCATCCCCACAATCAACCCCTCTACGGAGGACCTCTCCCATACCTGAAAGAGGTTCCAGTACTGGAACCACCCTCCCTACCTCCCGAGAAACGTGAGCTCTACAAAGTGTACAAAAACACCTGATGAGGAGGAGGAGGTACTGGTATTAGAAAGAGTGGTGGACGAAAGGGATATCATCCAAGGAGTGGATGATATGAAAAACATTTGGAGGGAACAGATGATCAAAGGATATAGGAGTGACCCCATCTACCAGCTAGCAAACGACTCCAACCACACTGCACGAAATGGAATAATGCAACGTTACAGTATACATAACGGTCTCCTTTATGCCACCACTAGAGGAGGAGAAGAGTGCCTATACATTCCAAGAGGTCATGGAGTGAATGAAGAAACGCTAAGAGAACTGCAAAGACTATGTCCAGCAATATGACATATGTCAACTGAATCAGGAAAGGACTACATTACCTACTGGCAACACCCTCTCGCTTCCCTTTCCCTCCTCGATATTTTCAGGCTATGCTATTGACTTCATGGGTCCTTTCACTCAGCTGAAAGGATATGATTCAATATTGGTGGTAGTAGATAGAGCGGTTGGTTTCAGCTGGCTGATACCAATATCAGTAAAAGCTACTGCGATTTCAACAATGGAATTACTCCACCACCATATTCTCACCCCTCATGGAATACCTACCGCGATTGTTAGTGATGCTGACCCCCGATTCACCTCCTGGTTTTGGAAACACACCTTGAAGATGATAGGAGTTGAACACATTATGGCTACGCCTGGTCATCACCAAACCAATGGACAAGGGGAAAGGAAGATGAGAGAACAGAAACCACCATTGAGGAATGTTGTTAATGCACACCAGACCAACTGGCTTACCTCCCTCCCTGAAGTGACAGCTCCCTCTAATGCAGGTCACTCAGATACTATTAGAATTTCCCCATATAAAGCCAAGTATGGACGAGAATACCAGCTACTCAATACCTATAAAGTCAACTCTACAACAGTGCCTGCATCCGATGACTACTACAATCGACACCAAGAGATCAGGAATGCGGCATACCCTGCATTACGGTTAGCTAGAGCAAGATCAAACAGAATGGCAACTAAGAGGAGGAACCCACACAAACCTGTCGAAATTGGGGAAAGAATCATGATTTTTGGAGACAAGTTTGCAATGGAATCTGGCAGATTGCGGAAATTGCAGCCACGCTGGCGAGGCCCTTTCACAGTGCTAGAATTTGACGAACACACCCAGAACTATATGGTTAGCATGGACGCTAGGATGTACCGAAGAAAGAAGAGAGTTTTCCACAGCTCGGTAGTCAAACCTTAATACCCTAACGACGATTTCCGATTCACCGGAGGAGCATTCGCTCGCCGGCACCCTTTCGCATCAACGCGCAACAGCACTGGGAAGTTCAAGCAGTTATTGATTACAGTGAACGATATCCCTAAAGACAGTTCCTGGTTAGTTGGAAAGGAGATCCAGCAAGCGAGAATAGTTGGGAACCGGTGGACGGATTAGAACATGCGATGGAATTGGTTCAGGCATGGTAGACAGATAACATGCCAACAGATGAATTTCGTCCTGTATTTTCTGGGTTCATTGCTATGTGTTATTCCCCTACTAAGGATGACTTTCTGAACTATCAAGATGCACCCCCGGTTGATAAAGGTTATTGGGATCCTTATTTGAATTCTGATTATGATAGTCAGGATTGAGGATTTTCTTGTTATATTTTGAAATAAGGGTTTTATTTTGTTTACGGGCTATAACCGGTACAGGTTACTGGTTCGGGACTTTCGCGTATCGGTTGATACTCTCCAAGTTTTATATTTGGTTTCGAGTATCGGGTTGATACCCTATATGTTTTATGTTTGGTTTCGAGTATTGGTTTGATACTCTATATGTTGAATGTTTGGTTTTGAGTCTCGGGTTGATACTCTATATGTTTTATGTTTGGTTTCAAGTATCGGTTGGATACTTTATATGTTTTATATTTGGTTTTAAGAATTGGTTGGATACTTTATATGTTTCATGATTGGTTTCCAGTATTGGTTTAATACTCTATATGTTTTATGTTTGGTTTTGAGTATCAATTTGATACTCTATATGTTTTATGTTTTGTTTTATGGCTACCATTTAGGACTCTTATATGTTATAAGAAGTAAAGCTCTAGATAGCCTAAGAAGTATATTTAAAGACCGCCATTCTTAGAGTTAGAAGAACCACACTTCGATATAGAGAGTTTTCAACATACTTAGTTCGACAGTTACTTTCTCCAGTTCTGTGCGAAAATCTTTGGTTTGAGATCTACCAAACGTCTTAGAGATTGCAGTAGTGGCAATAAAGCAAGAAGTCCATTCAACAACCTCTATCAAAGTGTCCAGACTTAGCTTCGCCAAGTTATCTTCTTTGGTAAATAACAAAGGCCATCAACCCAACATTTGTCACATCTCCCGCGAGGCGGTTACTGGTAGTGTATTATGACTTTGCTGTCACTAGGAAACTAGTTTTTTTCCCCAGCGTGTAGTTCAAGTTGGCAATCTCAGTGTTTTTATAGTGAAATTTCACTATCTTAGGCTTGTCCTACTAGATAATTAATGATGGTCTATCCTAATAGAGGTGGAAAATACGTACTATTGATTGCGGACCTATGGGAAATGGTGGATGCAGGGTTCCCAAGTCTCCAGGATGGCCTGGCGGGCCCTAGTGGACTGTAGTGCTAGGCGTCCAGAGCGGGATGGCTGAGGAGGACAGGGCAAGGTATTTGTATTTTGTCCTAATGCCGAGATGCCCATCTGCGTCAGGTATTATCCTACACAATACTGTCCGTCCTGCCTGAGCTCAACGGTAGACAGATAGAATGTTTGGGTTCATGGGGTGGATGGCTCGGGTAGAAAGAGGCTTCCTGATTAACACCCGCAATGGGAGATACATTATGTCCAAGATCGCCGGCAACTATTTGGCCTCCAGTGTGGGAGAAATCTGAGTATCTGGACAGAAAATAAAGGTAGAAAAATTTACTTTTCCTGTGTCAATGTTTGGCTGGTTGGGATATCTATATCCTTCGCAGGAGCTATCAGAGAGTTGTTCTGAGCGAAACGGTGGCACATATATCTCTCTTGCTGGAGTTGCTTCTCCCTGATAAAAAATTAGTCTTCTGTGAGTGAACAGTGAAGGTTGACCAACTTACCCGGAATGGTTTGGTTTTGATTGAATGTGCAAAGTCCACTTGTCTAGTCTACAGCCCCACTGCCAATGCTACAGAGGCATTTTTAACTACAATCATAGCATCAATAGAGTTTATCACGGGGCAGGGCAGGGCGGATTTTGCCCTCGCGTGCCCCACTATTACACTGGACTGGGGGGGGGGGTATTTTGTTGGCCCACTTTGCCCCCCCCCCATGTCTGGGCCCCCACAGTATTCTTTCTCTGGACAGGGCCCTATGTCTTCCTACCCAGATTTACCGGTGGCCCGTCTGGGGCGTGGGGTGGGCAGTGCCCCTGGCGGGTCCCGTGTAATGGCAAGCCTAGAAAATACCCCACCCCAGGCCACTGTGTGGGGCAGGGTGGCGAATGGGGCCCAGAGCCAATGTTTTTTTTCGGGGTGCCGGAGGCCCCGTAACGAACCCTAATCATCAATAGAAGTTGACATAAACAGAGTGTTTGAACAGACCCGCGTTGGGTTGTGGGTCTGGGGTTGTATTCCTTGCAGCTCTAGCTAGTCCATATGGAATGAGTGGCTCCAACCAGATTTCACTCTAGCCAGGGTCAAGTAAAGTGTTGCCAACCTTCCTGAGCGCCCTACACAGCCCTGGCAGGCTTGTAGTCCCGAACGTCCAGGGCAGGGTGGGTAAGGATGGCAGAGCATGGCGTCTGTCCTTTATGAAGAACGCCCCCGGGGTCTGGGAGCCCTAATACAAACGGCACCCCGCAGCCGTGTTCAGCAGGGCCCATACGGTATCTGTAGAACCTAGCCATTATCTACATGGCCCGGCCATCATCAGGGGTTTGCGGCAGGAATGGGACTGATTTCTCAGCTAGGGACACCTCTAGGGCCCGCCCCTCTGTCCAGGGTAGTGGCCTGGACGGACGCCAAGATGCTGGCAGGTCCCAGGCATCCTCCCATGCACCCCCGTTGCTCCCGTCCCGACTGAACGACTGACGGACTGGACTGTTGGGAACAATGGTCAAGTAGAAGTCAGCCGTGGGCAAGCTTATTTCGAATAGTCTTTCGGATAGTTGCCGTATCCTTGCTGCCATATGTCTTGCAGAAAATCATGTCCTCCAAGGAAGCTATCACTTTAGCATGTCTGAATGCCTTGACCTGTTCGCAGGTAGACTCGCTGCTACCAACACTAGCGCCGGATCGAAAATTTGCAGTATTTTGAGTCATGGAGGATCCTCCCACAGCATTCCCAATATTCTTTTGTATGGCTGATGGAGGTGCGTGACTTTGACCTTGCAATTGCCAAGGTGAATTGCTGCCGGGTTGACTCATCATGTTTGTATGTACGATGGCTGCAGGGGTTGCGCCAAAATTGGTCCGGTATTGTTTGCGAGATGTGACTGTTAGACTTTGGTCGATATTCATAGCCCGCTGAGGCGATGTAATGTTATACATGTTCGCCAATGATCGATAAAGCTACCCATAACAGATGACAAGGTGACGAACGGAATGGATGGGAAAAGGGTGTAGTGAATACAGTTCTAGGGTTGAGAGTCAAGGGGCCTGAGAATCCGGGACCGGCAAATCTCTGTGGGATGTGGAGGAAGGGGGTACGGGCGCAATTCCTGGAAGAGAAAAGAGTCGGTTCCAGGGGAGAGGCGATGAAGAGTCAAGTAATGATGGAAGTTTAGCTGCGAGAAACAGGGGTGGGGAGAGAGAAACTGGTTGGACGACAGGCAGGAGAAAGTGAAGTGCGGAGGAAAAGGAAAAAGAGAAGAAGTCCAGTGGAGGGAAGGGAGGACAGCAGGAGACAAAACGCACGGGAGTGTGAGTGATCAAGACTGGGTTGCCAAGCCTACAACCATAGAGCGGGACGATCAGACGTGTATGCGTCATCCCCGAACCGTTATCATGCACCGCTCTTAGTATACTCTGATATGTGCCTTTCTACTTTGTGGCACGTCTACTTTATCAGATGAAAAAATAAGTTAAAACCTGATACAGGCTGGTATGATAAACCAACAAGATCCTCTGATTTGTCAGTGACAATATCTGCTCTCTATTACCTTTGGTACGACATGAGAATTGGGAATTGGAGGGGAGAGATAAATTAATATTATATTGGGTTTCACTGCTAATTGTACAACGTAAGAAAAGATCTAATGCGGCTCGCCACCCTAGAGCAGTCAAAGTCTGGTTTCAAATTTTACCCTGTTTCAACACCAAGGCTCATTGAACTTCTGCGCCGTAATAGTGCCGAGGTGGTGGCATCCACCACCCCGGGTTACTCGCAATCTCACAGCCCAGTGCACTCCTATGGAGTGCCCGCCATCTGAACAATAAATGACAACTCAACGATAAATTATTATATTCAATGAGAAATATATGCAACGAAGCACCAATTTCACGAATCAAAGGTTCATGAATTTCAAGATCCTAAATCTCATTATTTCTGGCTATATCGTAATCCTTTCCTATTTGAATCCGGGAGTTTTTTGACCTTTCGCTCGCCCTCGTGCGGTTGGGTGCACTATGGGCACTTTGAAGACTTCTCCCACAAGTAGGCTGTAACAGATCCTGCAGAGCCCATTGAAGGCAGAGGGGTGAGCTCAGGGAGCAGTGGAACCAAATATAAAAATAGCTTGGGATGGTGGGAAAGGATGGGGATAAAAGACATGCACTTTATAGGCTTTGAAACCATGAAATTGGTGTTATTTTTGCAATTCTTCACCTTGCAAGTAATAATAATTCATTGTTGAGTATGAAATCATTGTTGAGATAGCGGGCGCTCCTTTGGTGTGCACTGGGTTGTGAGCCTCAAATCGACCGCGGGTGGTGGACGCCACCACCTTGGTATGATACTATTAAATGTTTAATACCTGAATTTCCCCTCAATGTTGCCGCAGTTGTGTATTTGGAAAACTGACCAATTTTAGTGTAAAAGTGGTAACATGTTTGTTAGTTCTGCAGCCATCATCGTATATTGAAGCATGGGCCAAATAAAAGAATCCCGAGTATCGTAACCGGAGTGGACAGTCTTAGAGAATTATAATGATTGTATTCATATTGCAACGTTCAGGGCTTCTAGAATTTGAATTTCTATGCTACTTGTCTATCTTAGGACTGGAAAGCCAGATCAAGTTCCAACGTTAAAGGAACCCCCTCCTTCCGCTCGGGCATCTCCCCATCCTCAACCACTCGACTCTTCTGTCCCGCCAGCTCCAGTCCCCAGAGAATACGAATCTCACGGATCCACACCGGCACGGCCACCGCAAATGAGTCTCAAACTCAAGACCATCCCTACAAACATGAAGTGCGGTGTAGCCACGGCTTTATTCTTCGCTTTCGTTAGCCCCTACTGTCACTCGGGGACCAGGGCAAAATCATACGATAATGGTCCCGAACACCTGCTGTTTTCCACCCCTCCCCAGCGGGGATCTAAATTGCCCCTGCGGGATCATGGGAACCAACCTTTCCCCAGGTAGGATTCAAGTCCCTTTGGCGTGGCAGAGATTGGGCTTCCACGCTTTGACTTTCACTAGACAGCCTGCGGTGTTATTCCCCGGGGGAGGACGCGGGGTGCCGCGTAGCCCCAATCGGTGGGCTTTGGTCCCTCTCGCTTGTTCATGCTCGGGGTAGCCCGGGTGACCGTGCTTACGATTGTATGTAGTGTTGTGCACGAGCCGAGCCGGGCTCGAGCCCTTCGAGCCTTGGGGGCCTCGAGCCGAGTGGACTCGAGTCTCTTGGCGGCTCGAGTCTCCTGCCGCTGCTGCCGCTTATCCTTCAAACCATCGCAACCTCCTGCCGCCGCAACTCCATGTCTCATACCACCACCTCCGCCTGCCTCCTACCACCACTCCCTAGTGTCCTATCACGAGATTGTATTTATTTACCAGTTGTTATATACAATTGTTGGTTGATTTGAACGACAATGGCAGTGTGTAGAGGTATCGTGGCCACTCTAGACTCAAGCCTCTTGGCAGCTCGAGCCGGCTCGTGAACGACACTAATTGTGTTTGGTACTCTGCAATGCTATCCGTGCGTTAGCTGGGGAATAAGGTGCAGTGACATTTGGGATATTTTTGCTGTTCCCACGGCTTTTCAGTACACCCGGGGGAACCTGTATCAGGAAGAGGAGAAGAGATAATACGAGGAGACGTTGTGGCTGTTGTCCGAGTATGGTGATCTGAGGAAAAATGGATCTCACAGGAGTCGAGCTGTGACGTCCCTGACGCATCCGAAAAGGTCGATACTTCTATCAGGCAGTCGAGTTGTCCGGTCACCCTTCTACCTACCTGTGCCCAGCTCGTGACTTCGCGTCACAGCCCCCGAATGTTCCCTTGCTTTCATGATAATAGAAGGCACGCATGATGATGGTCCCACGGACCAGTGGAACATGACTGTCGCCGGTCACATTGTGGCTCGACGTTGCTTTGTAGTACCGGGTAGTGAACCTGTTGCCTAACGTCAGTGTGGCTTGCAGAGACTATCCTACCATACAGATTCTGCAATGGTTTGGGACATTAAGGGTATCATAACAAGCAAGCAATTTCCATCAGGTGGCGTTTTGGAATGAAGGTCCGTGTGTAAGAGCCACAAGCAAGTGATTATGGAAATTACTACTAGAGTGGAGTCATTTGATTTGGCGAATTTTTCTTGTAATGGTTTAAATGCTAATCCATTTGCGATGTTGGTATTCTGCATGCGGTAAGATTCTTTGTTTATAATTGAAAATCGAATACGGGATGAACGAGAACTGAACTTGGTAGCAGCAGGCCAACATCAAAACCTTCACAAAAAGGAATCCAGTGGTGGACATTATGGGGTAATGCACGTGACAGCAGTCACGCAATGTGCATATTACAATAGTGTTTAAACGCCATTTTGAGTCAAAACGTTTGTTACTCCAGGGGATGAATTTATGCAAAGCATCAAGGCCATGTTGGACCGTCAAGTGTGGGCCCTCGGGAACTCAGTATGAGTGCCAAATCAGAATCCTGGAGTTTTGATGCCCAGCCACAGACGTGTCATGCGTCAGCAGCAACCGACTCTATTACAATATCAGGACGAGTGCACCTATTTTTTCAACTCTTTAACATAATTGTTGAGAGACATCGCCAGAATGAAGTCCACGATATGCCAGTACATATTGGGAGCACATAATGATAAATGTTCCCTCTGATATTCTAATCAATTGTGCACATCACCCCATTTTTCGTTTTGCCCTTTTTGCCAGGACCGTCCTGCCACCGCCTGAAGAATGAGAAGGCACCCGGTGCAGCCACAGTGGTCCAGGGAGCGCAGCGAACCAAATTCTCCCTCAGTCTGGAGTAGTCTAGCCGTATGGAATAATGGATGAACTTAGCTATACCTTGTTCAAGCGTCATGGAGGCCATGGACCTTATAATTGTAAGGCAGTATGCTCCAGTATTAGAAGAAAAAATATCATGATCATGATAGTGTGAAAGGCGCAAATGCTTGCCCAGCCTAGTTGAAGTCAGTGTTCCCAACGGGCCAGGTAGGCTAGGCCGAGTGAAATCCGGGCCTGGCCCGGCCTGCCGCTAGGCTCTATCGGTTATCTACGACGGGTATTTTGGAGCTCGCTTAGCCAGATGCTTTCTTTCCGGACAACGGGACTTCTGTTCTACTAGGCTTTCATCTGCCCCGTGAATTCTCTCCATGCATTATTACTTGATTACTCGGTCCGGTAGTAGCTCTCATTTCAAACAATTGATATCTAGTGGACAAGACAAGTTGAAATACATGGCAAACTACCGGTAGTCATACACACTTTCATGAGTTCACCAAATCTAACTCTCTCATCGGGTCCCTAGGAGAAAGAGAAAAACACGAATTAATAAATGAAACTAAAAGAACCAAATGCGGAGTCTCCGAAAATTCTGCCAAATATGACACCATGGTTACCATGACAACAGGTTTTCAATGCCAAGGGTCCGGCCTCTAGGAGCCTACCAGGCCTAGTAGGCTTCCGTAGGCTGCTAGAATTCGGCCTATATCGGCCTAGGCTCTTTTCCGGAGGGCTTGCCTTGGCCCGGCCTACGGCCTCTTGTCCGGACTACCAGTGGCCTCACCCGTTGGGAACTCTGGTTGAAGTTTCGTACTTAGTGGAACAGATCCGAATACAAATCTTCAAACAGGATACGGGATATATTTCGGCGTGATTTGGTGGCAGATGAAAATTGTGGCCGGTACAGGACTATAGGGAATATGGCCGGAGGTTGTGGCGGGAATACAGGTGAAGTGATGATTGGCAATTGGTATCTTGCTTAGGGATACTTTACAGGTTGCCTACAGTTGCATCGCAAAGTCTGGTACGAGGTCCTTCGAGGTTGAGAAATAATATTTAACAAGGTCCTCAGATTGATCCTCGTCGGTGAGATATTGCTCTGCTACGAATTTTCCAGTTAAGCGTACTCGTTTTGGTGGGGGTAACGGGGTACACACTTTATGAGGTATGATATGATACTTGATGTGCTGAATTATTGTACTTGATCCCTGGCTACTAGCAATTGTATGCACCATTGAAGATATGTACAGATGATTATCGTGAGAAAAATCATTTCACCAGGGCTGCAGTGATTACGTCAATTTTTTTGCCGTAATCGAGCTGTTTTCCGTGTGATTGCCCTCACATTTTACATCCACCATACGGTCAGTATCTTTGAGGTATTGTGGCAGGACTCTATTCAGTGATCCTTAAGTCCTCGCCGGCAAATGCTTCAACTATTATTTACACAGGGAGTTTGCAAAAACCAAAGGGAACAGATCGACCATTGGTCTGCAATACATTTGACCTATGCTGGAGCTTGTACCCCTGGGGATTGAAAGCAGCTAAATGTTTAATGCAGAGACTGCCGCTGAACACGCCACATGGAAGCACTGAACTTTGTAGCCTGCGCTGTCTCCGCCAATTATTCTCCAACCACTTATGCTTTGGAATCTCACCCGGCCATCTTGTCTACCCCTCATATACCATCCTTAATGATCCGGGACTTTGCAAAGTGTGACATCAACGGGAGTGTTATCAAGAGTGGCTCCAACAGTTTCCACAAGGTTGGATTGGCAATCAGAGCTCTCATGAATTTCAGGAAAGTCCAGCTCGCTACTTTTAAGAGGGATTACGCTAATAACCGGTTCCCCGCCTATTTCGCTGTCGCTCGTAGTCGGTGAAAGCAAGTGTGGTGCCACCAAAATATCTTTTAACCTATTGGATTTTAATAGGTTCATATACCACTAGCTATTAACTACGTATCCAGATTTATATATAAGATACAAAGTATCAATTGAATACAAGAAAATCAGTATTATTTGCAATTGAGTCATATGATTGACATAAAGAATATGGATCTAATTCTTCAGCCAAATAATTATTGTTAATCACCGGTGCTTACCCCAGAGATAGACTCCGAAGCGGAATGAAGACCGGTGGAATAGCGGTGAAGAAGAAGCGGAACCAAGACCGGTAGAATAGCGGTGAACAAGAAGCGGAACGAGGACCGCTGGAATGGCGGTGCAGGAGAAGAGGAATGGAGACCGGTGGAACGGTGGTGTAGCAGAGGCGCAACGAAGAACGGTGGAATGGCGGTGAACACGCTATCGGAGCATAGAGCGACAGAAGCATGGTAAAGAAAGGACCGGAGAAATGATAAGGACCTGGGGCGGTGAACACCCGGTAGCATGAGGAATTAGTACATGTGAAGAGGGAGCAAGAATCATGTCCTGAACGATCAGAGTGTACCTATGTCTTCATGTATTTAAGGGTCTGGTTCACCCATGGTTGATGATGTGGCAAGTCGCAAACCAATAAGTCAATCCTCAGATATTCTCTTCCCTCCCAGAAACATTTCTTGGATACCTTTCTTTCAATCATAGCCTTTGAATTTCTTTAATCATTACCACCATCATCTGTCTCACTAGTTGCAATTTGAATATATTCCGCATGTCTTTTCTCAGCTTGTTCTCTCGTAATCTTAACTTCCATTTCCTCCTCCTCAGCTCCTGTGAAAATCGATGCCCCAAATACATTGAAGATTTCCACAGTTCTGCTACCTGTTTTATCAGGCTTCTTATTGAGCTATTCAATTGCTGAATTTAAATGCTGGTTTATTTCAAACTTGGTGGAAGGCTCCATTATTACAAACATGGAACCAGAGGACCGTTAATATGTTGCTGAATTTCTAATTGAAGAGACTGAATTGTCCTTGTAATATATGTGATATGCTAGGTAAATAGAATTGCAATTTATCATATCAATAGGGTAGAGTATATAGTTTTATATAGAGAATTATGGTAGACTATCTCAATAGACTATGTTGTATATTTAAAAATAAAATTATACATAACTATTAAAATTTAATAGGTTAAAAAAATATAAAAATATAAAAGAATGTGTGGCGTCACACTTGCTTCCACGTCACACTTGCTTCCACCTACTATGCGCGACAGCGAAATAGGAGGGGAACCGGTTATTACGTATTTTTAACTATTTTCAAGCCACTCAGGCTGTGATAGTTTCTCCTGAGAATAATTGTGAGAACATCCGGGGATAAAATTGAATTTTATATTACGGTGAGAAACTTTAGCGCACCGCTCAAGTTGGCGTTCCACCGAAAAGGTCTGTTGGACGGTCGAAGCAGAAATTCTATGTTCCGTGTTCAAGGAGGACCTTCTCATTATTCTCTTGCTTTTTTAGCACTGGTCAATAACGACGGACAACAAATGCGAACACGACACCAACCAAGGAAGGAACACCATTGAACTGAACGTGAACACAAACAAACTTACAACTGCCGAAGTGGGGATCAGCCGGAGCACCGGCCTATTCCAAATTGTTCATAACGATCGCTTGGTGCAACTTTCTTTTTTCTCCGCCGGCCAACCCTATTTCCACGAACCAGCATCGGCCATCTACCTTTACACTTTCTTCTACGAACCCGAAATTGCTCTTTCCCTTCCAATATTTTTATTTTTAACCCGCATAATCGCTGCTTACTTATACATACTCCGCAGAACCTTTCAGCCAGATAGGTGGTATATTCTGTCCCTAGTTTTACTCTTACTAAAGCTTTCACCTTTTGTTCCTGATCTCCTTTTTCGTAGGGCACTGGATTAAAAATAAAGAACTACCAGGTTGTTCCTCTAACAAAATAGCTACATCAGGGGGGGTTTTCATTTTTAAAATTTCCTAGTTGCCACTAATTTTGTTGTCGTCAACTAGTTCACCTTCCACTTTTGCTTGTTCCTAGGGCCCTCATTAGGTTCATTGGCACAGTATCGGCGAAAGTACGAATATGTTACCAGTATCCTAAGGATTGTGGACCTGAAAAAAAGCCTTCTGATATGTTAATTTTCCAGGATGGCCACCGTGCTGGTTGGGCCAATGCGGCGGTGCTTGCGGACCCCTCTTTAAATAAAAATAATGCTATATCTAATCTGATATTCCAAATATCTGTAAAGAAGTGGGAATGGGATAGAAAGATCGACTTGACTTTTGGAAACTCTTTTCGACTTGCTACTTCAACAACTGTGTGAGAACTACTCCCTTAAGTACATGAAAGCATACGAACCATCTTCGGTTTCCTGACATGATCACGCCATATGATTACACATGTTTCTTACTCTTCCTTACATGCAATAATGCCTCAGAGTCTTTACGACTCCAGCTCCTTGTCAATCCTTCTGGTTCTTTCCTCACCGCCGTTCCACCGCTCTCCATTCTAGTCCCTTCTTCGCCGCCCTTCCTCCGCTCTTCGTTCCGGTTCCTTCTTCACCGCCCTTCCACCGCTCTTCCTTCCAGTCGGGTTGTTGACCGGTTCCTATACCAGGCCATATCAAGAAAAAATAAGTCGGATGGAACTGCGGAGTCAAGCTCGAGAGTAAGCGCCGTGATTAACAATATCTTCTGGGCATTCCCAAGAAGGTCCAGGCGCACTGTGAATCAAGCACGCACCAACTATCCCGTGTGATACCATGAGAGTTCTGTGAGATAGAGGAACTATGGGCGCTCGTTCTTTGAATCAACCTTTTTGTCGAACGCAACGCTCAAGCTTCACTCCGCTACAGGGAGAGTCAACCTTACAGATCTCTCACCAAATACCTACCACCATTCCACACCAACCGAGTGAACAAAAAAGCAAAAGCAACTATAACGGTTGAAGATGACCAAGAGCCCCGCTGACCCGCTGCTTTCGTACGATGACGGCCTCATTAGATGCGGACACAGGGGCTGATGGCCGGCGATGACTACCGAAAATGAATGAATTCGATGATAATTAGAAAGCGAAATACGTTAGTGACAGGTGGTTCTCTGCAAGCGGCAGATGGAGAGCCCGAAGTTGCTCGTCTACCCATTTGCAGAAACATCGGAGCAGAGAAGGCTTGCATAGAAACAGACAAACATCAGTGTATGCTGTTGCCGAGTGTCGCTAAAGAAGAACTATCGAGCCCTGACCCGACTTAGTATCCTGTGCCTCCTTGCATCAATATCAACTATCACTGCCTAAGGTGTGTTGGAGGTTGAGGGTGACGTGGTACCTTTTCTCTTCTGGTTCTCTAGTAGTAATCGTGACCTCTTTCTTGCTATCAGGATTACATCGTTTCGGTTTCTCTTAACAATTATCTCCACAGGTATACGTGTTATCTATGAGCCTCATGGTAACACGTGTCACAGTTGTGTTCGTGTTTACTTGTCTTTTATTTATGACTACCTGTCATCTTTCATGTATTTAAGCACTGACATACCGCCCACAGTGGAGAGAAAAAAAACAACTGAATAATCCTTATCAGGCTACATCGAGTCTCCCACATTCACCTATACGGCTCTTGATCACATTCCGTTTTGGAGTCTTACAACTCCTGCCGTGCTTCCATATCGAACAAGGTGAAAGGGATTTTTCGGGATCGACTGCCAGCGGAGCGATCGGGATACACAGACATTGTGGACCTGGATGCTGCGACGGAGACTGCTATTGCAATGGAAGCTAAAGTTATCGTAATGAAATGTACAGAGCTGGAGACAAGGCAGCAGTGATTTTTGCCCTGCTCTGCCACCTCTATGATACAGTCCACGACAAGCAGAATCCCAGGTGCCGTCGTGGGCGCTGATGACCTAATGCTCGTGTGTCCTTTGTTCTAAGCCAGTACTCGAACAAACCCTCTGCGTGCCTCAATGCACACTAATGATACAGCTTCAATGCTTGAATCCGGAGATTTGAACATTTGGGATCAGCCCGCTGGAGACAGCGATCAGAATCACAGTCAACAAGCTCAGTGAACCGACCTCGAGGCACAGAGAGGGAGAAGGTTCAGCTAGCGATCAGTCCTCCACTGCCGGAGTTAGCATGGGGGCCATAGTGATCAGTGAAAACATGATGGTACATTCATCCCTGCGAGAACAGAAGAGGGTACTTTTTCTTCAAAGAGTATCTCCCTAGAATGGCATGCAGGTAGTATCGGAGAAATCCAATACTTTCCCAATGAGCGCAACCTCTATTCCTCGAGCAACCTCATACCGAAATGTCAAGCTCTACAGCGCGGGTTCCCGGACCACAATTCGCCAAATGTCAGTCCCAATCTTACCAGCCAACCTCAACCTCTCACCCAGGGGTTGGGCACTACCTTGTCCCATTGCCACGGATTGCCAGCACTGAGTTGCGGGCGTCAGGGATCTCCGAAGTATCCCTAACACGCCCGAGTGGTGATATATATCCGCCACCGAGCCCTTTACTCCCACAAGAAACGAACCACGAGGGCCCCGCCTTACCCAACTGTGGATAGCATGGCTTACTTTGAGTCCTGAGACTGGACAATAATGGTTTAGGACATGAGTATTGCGTTGACGGATGACGGGAGTGGTGATTGTGATGGTTGGGAAGATATTGGCCCCAATCGCTGTTTGTCCCCGGTCGTAACAGCCTTGAAGAGCCGCATTCAACGGGCGCTTTCCGTGGTTATTCGTGGGGCAGGACTTTGGGACTGGTTGTTGCATAGTTAATCCCGTGGTGTGACACCTGGTGGACTACTTATCACTCCTCGCCCAGTGTTTTCACTACTATCCATGTAGGTTCCTCGACAAGGTGTGCGTGCGCAGTTGGTGTAGCCCTGGCGTCATAATTCCTACAGTCTCGTAGGAGGGTTGCTCACAGGTGACTGATACACAATCGATCGATCTCCGGCATAGATACCAGTGCTAGAGAGCCAAGTAGAAATCTCACCAAGATTTTTCTACAGCGAGTGTGTTTTTCGGTGTATATCTTGGGGACCAATCTCACCAATGTTCCCCCAGTGGATTGGCGCGAGTCATGCTTAACCCATGGTCCGGTGGAAGTTGTCTGAATAGCTCTTGATTGTATCGATTGGATGGTGCTCGCAGCCGATGTGATACAGGCTGTGGGACAGTATTTCTGAGCGAAGTATCACGTCTGATCACGTATTTAGCGTTCCTGGGTTATATGAAGCGGTCTGAATAATCCGTTGCAATGTAGGTTACTCTACGGCCGACAGGAATCAACTGTTGCATTCGTCTCCAGTATTGCAAAAACACTGGGAGTTTGAGGGGAGAGCCGAGGCCCACCTGGAACTTGGTCACTATACTCCACCATTATGGGGAGATCCTGGGGAGGGACTGTATGGACATTGATATTCAGAAAAGCAAAAGATATGGCATGATCAATATGTGATTTCCGTCTCCTGGCCTTGTCGGTGTTCGCGACTGTCTGGGGGCCCTGGCGGCCCCGCATGGAACCTGCCGAGAATACTGGACCGGATCGGACGACAATTCTAGCGCCGTCCCGTTTTGAGACGTTTTGGGACTGCAGGATTGAGCGAGGCCCACAGGCCCGACAAGGTGAGACAGTATTGTGCCGTCCTACTATGATACAAGGAGGATAAGGGACGGTTGTGCACTGCAGATCCCTGCCAAGCACCGTGGGGATCTGTGGGGGTCTGCCGGGTCTGTGGGGATCTGTGGGGACCTACAGTGATCTGCGGGGATCTCTCTGGCCTCAGATTCTTAGACATTCTGAAACTGGTTGTGGGGCCTACGGTCTTCCCCGTCCTCCGGCCCTTGGCCCCGGCCAAAATTCTCTTCAGGACCGGATCGACTACGATTCGTAGTCCGTCCTCGTCCTACCCTCAGGACGGACGCACTGCCCCGTTGCGAACACTGGGCCTTGTCCTCCGTCGCACAAATCCTCAGACAATAGCTCCTCAAATCTAAACTGCCAGGCCAACTCCTGAACAATTATATTTTACCAGTCGGTCCTTATAGCGGCGGTGGTGGGCTCGACGCCTTTGCTGACGTTGCCCTCGAGTGAGCTCGATCAACACAATTATGAGATACCGATGCGAAAACTTGAACGGTGGAAGACAGGAAAGAGAGAAGAGGAGATAATAGTTTACATACGATGACTCTCCATCTCGGTTGTCGTGCCTGTTTCTTTTGCTAGTGAATCATTGGAAGACATTATATTATCAAATCACGTACTAAAGAGACTTTGTGTTACGGGTACAATGGGAAATAGAAATGACAAAAACTGTTCACTTCTTCGGAAATTCCACCGATCAGGTCTTGAAACGATCCGAGTTCGGCTAACCTCGCTCATACCAAATGCCTATATTTCTGTTAGCGCGGGGCGGACCATTGCCCATGTTGGATGGGAACAACCGCTTGGGGTTCAGAAAGGGAGTATCAATTCCGCCTTGGTTGGTGGGCAATCTGCGCCTAGTAGACGGGGGGCATGTTGGCGGAGGAATGCCAGATAGGAAATAGCTAGGGAGAATATTGGTCCATGCCCATCTAGAATCGACATTTGGGGAGGTGGTACACTACAGCAGTTGGTAGTGCTTGGCATCGTCTCTTGTAGAAAACCCTCGGGAAGCCAGTGTATCGCCATTTCTCTCGTCGTCTATCCGTTCCCTGATGTTGTGATTCACCATTTTGGCAAATTGTGTTCTTCTAACCTTGATATCTCAACATTCTGACCCTTGGAAATCACCACAGGACAAATTGCTTTTCGCACCAGCACTGATTGTTTCAATGATTGACGCCCATTCACGAGTCTCCCGGGATTGTATATAGATACTCTTTTTTCAAGCCTGGCCAATATGATGTGCATTGACATGCACGCCTAGCGCAATTCGCTGCTAGTCGAAATTCCAAATGTACTCTTCCTGAATTCCATTGCGTACATGTACTATATGAACCCGAGCGTTGGACCTCATAAGCTCTGGTTTGGTTCCACGAATTGAATTTGGGTTGATCGGCTTGCCGAATGCAGTAGTTACATGTGGGTGTCGCAATGAAAACCGCGGCACCCAACTCCTTCTAATCACAACACTCCTCCCACGGGAATGCATCATCCTTTGTGCCATTTCTCGAATACAGGCAAGACATGGTGCATAGCCCCACTATTCCAGTTCTCTGATCCATGAATCCGTAGCATCCTGTTGGTCTGTTGTTAAGTGTGGCATACAGGTATGGCTCTCATAAGATGAGGAGGCAGCAGCTCAATGACCTTGGATTGTTCGTTGGCTTACACTAAATCCGCAGCAAGCACTTCTCCCCTCATCCCTTGCTCTCTGGCTTCAAGTGCTTGCTGTATTCCATATTCGTGGGCGTCGGCCATCTTGTAGTTTAAGGTGGGTGTTGTACGGTCGGTGTTGATTAAACTGTGTTGATGGCCAGCTTGATTTATGCTCCGGGCCGGAATCTAGGCGTGGCCGGAAACTCGGCTGCCTAGCTTAGGTTGTCTTTGTCGCGTGACCTCTGGTTACATGGTGGTGACACCAGCCTTGGCGCATCTCAGATAGACAATCTGTGAGCCACCCTGGCGACCGGTAAGATCGTTAACAGATAATTTTCCGACAGTTGGATACATAATTCCACCAACAGATGCCGTGCGTTGCAGCTCTTTTCCCAACTCAATTGAATAACATCGATCACCGGGAAGTGACACAATACGCGGATGTGACACAAGGCGGAATCAGCCGAAATGAGGCGTTCTGAGGATGTATAACCCCGCTCTCACATCAGCTAAGGGATCAATACAACCACAAACACAATGGCAGCATCCAGGAAGTCTAATACTAGATACGAGGAACACCTAGAGCAAGCAATCCGAGTAATTAAATCAGGGGATGAGCCAAATGTGGCCGTTAGAAGAGAGGCTTTTGAGGTCAACTTAGGAACACTATACCGTCGACTTGCTGGAATGACCCTTGCCCGAGCTGCCGCCCATGAGGAACAGCAGCGCCTTACAGGGCTGGAGCAGAAGGCTATTGTGAAATCGTGCATCACCCAGGACGATATTGGCTTTTCACTGCGTCTTGACATGGTTGAGGATATGGCTATTCACTTAGACTTTAAGCAAACCGTAGACTCCACCCCCCACACTTGGCAAGAACTAGATAACCAGATTTCTCCGGTGGCACCCTGACCTAGCATTGAAGCTCAGCAGCCGGCTGGAGTGAAAGCGTGCATATGCCAACTATTTGGAAGTGATACGAGATTATTTTTCCAAACTTGGAAGACTCATACGAGAGTATGGCCTACAAGAGTTCCAGATATACAACATGGATGAAAAGGAATTTCTCCTGGGGTTGGACTCCCGAGCAAAGGTCCTCTGCCGGCGCGGTCCACGGAACCCCAGGGTCACCCATGATTGGAAACAGGAACTTGTCACAGTTATTGCAACAGTTGGGAGTGGTGGAACCGTTATGGCACTATTCATAATTAACCAGTGTGCTGGACATTACATGGGATGGTATAAGAATTGACCAGAAAAGGAAAAAAAATATCAGTTGAGCTACTCACCAAAGGGCTGGACCGATGATCAGTTGGCACTGGAGTGGTTGCGAAGGATTTTCATTCCCAAGTGTCAGACAAGATGTGGTGATCTCCTACGGCTGCTCATATTTGATGGCCATGGATCTCATATTACCTTTGAATTCGTGTCTTTATACTTTTCAAATGATATAATACTCCTCTGCTTACCCCCCCACTCGACTCACTTACTCCAACCCCTTGATGTAGGCCTATTCAGCCCTTACTAGTATTTTTATGCCGTGGCAGTTGACAACAATATTCGCTCCAGTCAAAACCTCCTAGGAATTAAGAAGTCGATATTTATTCCTTTCCTAACTGAAGTTCATGATGCCAGATTTACAGAACACAATATGCACTAATGTTTCTCCCCTACCAGGATCTATCCCCACATTACAGGACGGGTGCTGGGGAAACTCAATCCCAAAGTCGAGAAGCGACGCGATATATACCGTATTATACAACAGCCTACTGGGAGTCGTGAGATATGGCACCAGGTGGTGGCTGCAGGGATCCTCCTTGCTAACCTCACAATTGACAATACAGATTCCACATTTGATCGGGTCAAGAGAATAATGTGCCCCCACGGCCATCAGCTGGAGGAAGTAATTGGTTCTAAGGAGCTTCGGCGTGAGCAAAGCCTTAGGCTGCAAAGCAGCGACAAGTTCAACAATACCACACACTGGCGAAAGCTTAGTGAAGCGGGAGTACTTGATGGAGCAGCACTGATCAAGCTGCGTGATACACATATTACCAAAGATGTACAAAAAAGAGGTTTCCCAGGCTCGTGGGAAAAGAACCCGAAGTACCCCAGTGCATGTTCGGAAAGCAGCTACGAAGGTTTAGTGCCAACCTCATACCACGACTTCCTCACATCCTGCACCCAGAACCTCCAGGCCTACTCGTGTGCAGAAAAACATTATTACTATTTCCGCGATACCTCATTTACTGGTAATCGATTCAGAGGAGGCTTCTAGTGAGGAATATTCACCGGAAGACATCAGTGATTCTGAATGGTCTTCCATCATTATTCTCTGCCATCTACCAAGCTGGCTTCCCCCCCAAACAGTCCCTCTGCCCAGCTCAGGTCAACCAACCTCTACCACTTATATGACTCTCTGCAGTCGCAAGTCTACTGTTGAATGAGAACCTTTTTTGTTGTTATATGCCCCCCCCCCTACACCACTCCCAGATGCTTAATCTAACATCATACTTTTTTCTTAGTCCTTTCCTTTCGCTATGATAAATACTCTCTGTCCCCCAGCCCACGTGGCTCCTCTGATATTTCTTTTGTTATGATAGCTTGAAAAATCATCTTCTGGGAGTGTCGGTATGCTTGGACATTTCTCTTTATTGCGCCATTTGAGACTGGGTGATATCCCGGTCTTATATCCCTTTCTGGCGGGTGATATTACCTGCCAATAAGCAGCTATTAATTCCTTGTGCCCGTGATGAATGCACATTTCATTCAAATGATAATGTACATCATCATTGAATATATAAAGACAAGCATCTTATTCGGAAAAGGTCAAGTGGCAAAGACCTCATGGTATCTGATTTCATTCTCCCACGCAATTGGCTTGAAATACCTCCCACTATTCCAATCCCAGCAGCATAAGAAAGGGAGATGGAACCAATTCCAGGACTAAAAATCAATCCTCAACAGGCAACTGAATACATCAAGGTTGTGAAAGGATCCTGGTGGCATGGTGAAAATCAAGTCAAACATGTATTGAATATTGGTATTCCAATTTTTGAAGCAACATTTCCTCAAGCTCAAGCATTATTCATCTTTGATCATGCAACCTCACATACAGTGGATGCATTTGATGCTCTTTGAGTAGCCAATATCAATATGGATCCTAGTGGTAAATAACTACAACTTCGAGATTGTTGGTCCTGTCAGCCAAATAGAGCAACTCTATATCTTTAGAAAATGAGCTTCGCGTCAGCTGATTTGACACTACCAGAGAGGGGCTGTGCAATGTCCAAAGGATGTAAGAGGATTTTGCAGGAACGTGGCCTCTGGCCAGAATGAGGATTGAGGCATGGCTGTAAAAGCATGAAAGATAAAAAAGATAGAAACCATCAGAGTAACTCTTGCTGTGCCAGATGGCTGCTCTCAGTACAGCCAGATTTCTTGGAACAAAAGTGATGCTTTCAGGAAGAAATTGAAAAAAGGTGCCATTTATGTTTATTCTTTCCAAAGTTCCATTATGAACTAAATTGGATTGAATACAGGTGGGGGATGGTGAAATGGTTTACAAGAAAGAATTGTCAATACAATTGGCCTTCACTAATTAAGACAGTTGCAAAAGCCTTACAGAAAGTACCACCCCTTTTGCTTCTTAAATACTGGTGGAAAAGCAATCGTATACTTGATGCCTACTATACTGGCTTGCGTTATGGCACAGATCAATTTACAAAAACTGTATATAAGAGCCATCGTCGGGTTCCCTTTACACAGGATCCTTCTTAAGTAGACTTATTTTTCCCTTTAAACTTATTTCATCATTCTCATATAACAAAAATCTCCTAATTATATTATATTCCTGCTCCAATCACTGTTCCGTATTGTACATTGCTGGGAGGTAAACGGCATTTCACTTTGCCCTTAGAGTCTTGGCAATTCTCGGCTCGATTCCGGTCGGTTGCAACGGAATTGCTTTTTCACCGGAGGACCCACCTTTAGGCGCTTTCCACCGTGGTATCTTGGGGTCGGACAGTATATTTGGGTATCCTGGTGGTTAATCGGTGGCAGTGATCCCAAGCGGCCAGTCCGGACTATGGGCTGGACTGCGGGTGGGCAGTCCGGTCAGTCCGGCCTTGGTTTTGAAAAGCCTGGGTCAGTCCGGTCGAAATTCCGAGCGACCGCCAAAGCCCGGCGGCGCCCAGGAAACCGCCAGGTGGAGTCTTGCCGCAACCCTGGTCAAAGCCGCCAGATGCTCAGGTAATCCGAAGATATCTATTGACGGCCAGCAGGCTTTCCATTTTAATCACTCGGAATAGGATAATAGGAGCAACATGCCTCTAGTCCAACAGATCTCGCTTAAGACAAATCGTTGTCATCCACCGGTTAACCACCACGATACCCAAATATACTGTCCGACCTCAAGATACTCTAGACCATCCTTCGAACAACTTTTTAATCACCTCTGGAATATGTATTGACCCCGTGATTTTATAAAAAATTAATCCTGTTGAATAATAAAATATTTCTTAATAATGAAACACAAGTGGTCACTTAAAACATCGGCCTGCAGGTGACCCCGGCAAGGCCCGACTTTGGTTTGGAAAGGCCGCTTTCCCACAGCCCGTCCCGGTCGTCCCTGAAAAAGCCTGTGTCAGTCCGGTCGTACTCAAAGCCGGATGGACTTGCCGCTTGGGATCACTGATCGGTGGATGACATATATTTGTCTTAGTCGAGATCTGTAGCACTCGAGGCATGTTGCTCCTATTATCCTATCTGGAGTGATTAAAATTGGAAAGCCTGAGGGCCGTCAATATATATCTTCGGATTACCTCGGCATCTGGAATCTTTGCCTGGGCACCTGCAGGCTTTGACCTGGGTTGCGCCAAGACTGGACCTCGCGGTTGCCTGGGCGCCACCGGGCATTGGCGGCCGCTCACAATTTCGACCGGACTGACGCAGGCTCTTCAAAGCCCAGGGCGGACCGACCGGACTGGCCGCCTGGGATCACTGGTCGATGCTAGCTGCACCTAGAGTGAGAGTAGATACGGATAATGCCAAATGAAGACGATGTGTAACACGACGCAATCGCCAGCGGTAGGCGCCCTATAGGGTAGCATGGAAATCCCAGCACTGAATAAGAGACCACCGACAACATGCCAGGCTGGCAGCCCATCAGGCGGTACACGGCGGTCGAATCTTTCAACGAGGATGGCTAAAATAGTTCACTTGAGGATATGCACAATCTGCAAGAACACAATCCAATGTATTGTATATTGCGTGAGTCCGATTCCTTCGGGATAGTAGCTTCCAAATTCACTATGAGTCGAGACCGGACAGTAGGCGTGAGTCCTGCAAGTGTTGACCGGTGTGGCAGTGCATACCATGATATAGCCACTAGATGGGAGGTACGAAATGAGTCTTCAAATGGAAACGCAACAAGGCGTTATTGCACATACACAGTATTGGACAGCCAGATGTGGTCGACAAGTGCCAGGTGCCACGCGCTCCACTTAGGGTCATGTGGATCGTGCACGAGAATCCATCTCTCTCAGTGTTCCACCGCGGCGATGTTAGCAGAAGATTCTGGTACTGGAGGTATTTCGCCAACACGATTGGAATTTGCATCCGCTATTCAACAATCTCGGGACCAAACTGGTAGGTTGAAGCTGATGTAAGAACTGTTGCTTGGGGAATTGAAGCCGCTTTATAGCGGTTTGCTCGAGTATTACCTTCTATGTATGGGAATCATGTGAGGTTGAAGGGTACGTTAACATCTCTAGCGTTGACCAATCTGAAATCATGTTCCTCAGAGCCACATCTGGTTGACCGGGTGAACCTTCATTGGGGACAATGTCGGTCGCTATTTCGATCTTTGTGCCGACATGACTTTCGTCTCCCTGCACAGAGTTAACACAAGCTGTAACTTCCAGCAAGAGGTCTAGAGTACAGGACGAGCATCAAGCACAGACACATAGAGGAGAGCCCCCACACGGAGAGTGGCACAGCTCAAGCGCAACCATTCAGCTACACTATTAATGATACGGGCGGGGTGTACTCATGACGCTTTGCCAACCATAGCGCAGCGAGTAGTTTTCTGGCCCATTTCTGTAGATGAATCTATCAGCATAACACGCGCGACTAGTAGTAATGAAAAAAATTGAGAAAATTGGAAAAAGGGTTCCTGCCAGTAATTGTTTGAATAAGAATGGTGTGGAAATTATCCTTGATTCCTGAGGTTCCTGCTGGCTCGGGGTGTCGTGCTTGCTAATTGCCCGAGCTGCTCTCCAGCGGATCTAGGTGCTGCACCTAACAATCTGGGAGATTTCGAAATATCTCCCGATTTATCCGAGTCGAAGTGTCTTGGCAAGTCTCGACTCAACTCCATTTGGTTGCAATAGAATTCGCGTTCAAGTGGAGGACTCGTCTACGAGGGGTCTTGCACCTTACCTATGGTAGTTTGGTACCTGACAACAAACATCTGTCGAGCTATCACTGTTAGACTCAGTGATAGCTGGTGAGGCGGATTCCCGAGTCGTACTGACGGCATGCTTGGAATAAGTGTGCATCCATACTTGCCGGCTTTCGGTTTCAACTTACATATCATACTTCTCTCTAGCCGGGATCATTGTATGTGGGTCTGACCACATTCCTTCGCATCTTGAAAGTATTTTTATCAATGGGCAAATTCCCAGTATAAATTGGGAAATTGGCCACCCCGTAAACCAAACATCCCATATAAGAGTTCTCCTCACGGAAGAGTCTTGTGTGAACATCTTTACCAGATGATATTGAACGTGAATACGAGTCGGAATTCCCGTACCTACAGCTTCCACGATTTGGACAACAATCACGCCATGTTCGGAGAAGAGTCTATAGTGGGGGTATTTTGGTTTTGAAGTGCGATATGCTGCTAAGGCAATGGTAGATGTTGTGACAAGGTGAGAGACTGATTATGTCCTGAAAAGACTGAATACCAGGTATAAAAAGTGATTTGTTAGGGGATGTTTCATGATCACTCTCGTCACGGGATGATATTTTCAACCAGTCTACAATTTGTCTAAAAGATTGTTCTGTTTTCTACGCTCTAAATGCATGTATCAGATTTCAAGATTGAACAATTTAGCAAGAGTGAAATGGTATGAGGTGACCGCCCGAGAAAAAGCCATGGTGGTGAAACCTAAATTGAGAGAGGTTGACACACATGGCTACTAAGATCCAGGTTGGCGAATCTTCGTCACCCTTAATACTGCTCTATGGCACTACGTTTTTGGAAGATCACAGGCGGAATCACTGTTCTGACAAAACCTGTGAGAGTTTTGGGTGGTAACAGCAGAAGTGCTTCAAATCAAGCTCGATTCTCCCTCTCATCAACTGTGATACCTAGCAGGTATCCCTTGTCCCTTAATGTCAGAGGCTTGGTAAATAATAGTGCTATTTATAATGGAATGGGTAGAAAGGAATGAAATTTGACTTCTTGAAAGTTGTATAATAAATAGAGGATAGAAATACTGGAGAGTAAAACTTTCGCCAAACTATCAGCCAATTCTTGTATACTTAATTGAGAGGGTTGATCCAGGTGATCGCAGAGAGCAATTCTCTCATGTGCACTATAAGACGTGAATAAATATCTATCGAAATCCTCAGAGACCTATAAGAGTTCGGTCTCCAGGGACCGTTAAGATTTGGTTTTCTTTGAAAAACTGAAACGAGATCAAATGAAACTAGAATTCGAGGATTAGAAATGCGGGTATACTGACAACAATCATACATTTTTTTCACTAAGCGGTTTCCATCTCAGTATTTAGAAACAAAATATACATGAATCACTGGCTAGTGCCCTATGAATCAAATGCCAAATTCTGTCAGTCCAAATACAGACAATTGTCTAAGAATGCTGAGTCAGTTTCGACAATATCATACTTCCCACATGGTGTTATTTGTCATCTTCCATGGATCAGATACATGGTTACTCAGCATGTAGGTTACATGACATAATATGAAAGGAAAAAGGTGAAAAATACGGTTGTTGTTCATAATAATATTGTATAATATGTGCTTAGCACATCAATTAAAGCATACAATTAAGATCAAAATCTAGAACCTGATTAGTCTATAAGAAACAGTCCACTACTAGCTTTGATGGAACTGTTTGTTCATATCTTGAGATATATATGTATCATGTATTGGTGCACAACAAAAAAGCTTGCTACTTTAATTCGGAGGACCTCTTATAGTTTAGAGTCTGGTGGTGTAATCGGTACTAGCGTTGAAGACTGAAGCTGTTTAGCTCCAATTTCATATTTTACAATCTTTATTTTTGTAACCTACTTCGCAATATCTCGCCAATTCGAAAGGGATCGCTGGACACTTATACCCAACATGCAGAAGTGTTAGTGGAGCTTTGCTGACTAGAGAGTAAAGTTGAGGGAAAGTTAAAGTTACTATTCCACTTCTGGTATACTTAGAGGACCAGGACTTTGAGGTTTCTGCAATTCAATCGTGAAGGGATTGTGGAAACAGTAAATACAAAAGAGTGAGGTTTGTAAACATAAGAGAAATATCATATCCAAGGAGGATAGTACAATATGGCAAATATAGCTGCAAATGAGAAAAAATGGCGAAATCAGAAAGTAGAGGACTTAAGGTCACAGGATATAACTACCTAAACCAATAATGAAATCCAACTAATATAAAAGAAGTTGTCGCTACTAGTGTACCGATTTAGTAGCAATATTAGCGTAAGGAAATACCAAATGGGGTAGCAACATGATGAAGAGTTCCAATAAGTGAACTAAGAGTGACATACTAAATTAGGTAACAATCAGGCAATATGCAACTCACGGTAGCCTGAGCCTGCGAAACTAATTCTGCGCTAGTAACTGTAAAAAGACAACTAGATTTGATTATACATTTGCCCTTAAATCAAATAAATATCAGAAAATATTGTTAAAATAACCAGTTTCTATTTAATTTAATACTTGAATTTAAGTAACTTTACGATATGTTGCAATGAACTATTTTAATAATGGCATCGATGCAAATATGTTAATAACTAGTTAATCACAGCAGGCACATGACTACGAAGAACCATGGTTGACTTTACTGTTGGAAGGATGATGTTGACATTACCGCGTGGTAGATGGAAAGTGTATAGATGACGATCGTATCCGGATGGGGACATCATGATCAACTGGTGACGGTCATATTGCCTGTTTGTGTTTTTCAGGTACACCATAGGTGGCCACATCCGATGTCTATATAGTTAGCCCAATTTCCCTCTCCCCGGACGGTGGGATGCTTAAGAGAAAATAAAATAGCAATACAGATCGCACGAGCAAAGAGTCCAAGTTCTGTGTGAAATATCTTTTTATCGTTTACCACTGTGCCATTAATACTAGAGGCATCAACATTTACTGTGCTTGAAACGAGACTACTATTTTGAACTGGTAACTCATAATACGGGAGATCACCAAGAATCAAAATGTCATAAATATTGCATGTTAGTATTTTAGCTTAGAAGCCACTTGTATTGAAAGTGGGTTTTTTCTTCCAGGTTGCTCATACAACATGGCATGGGTTTGATTATTAATTGTGTTAATATGTTACAAAAGCGGCATATAGTAAAATTGAGCCAGGTGGGAACAAAAGACACAGGAAGGTTTTGTTCTCATCCTTTGCACCGACACTGTGAGTGAAATTATGGACCACGTGGAGCAACTAGCCACTGCTGCAGAACACTCTTGAACTCTCATACCCTCGTCACGACAGGTTATCTCGAGATCCCCTCTTGGTTCAAACGGCGTGGACCTGCACAAAAAAAAACTGAAATCTTATTGGCTCAGCTAGCAGACGGCATATTGATGAAAAGTACGTACAAGTGTTCTACCGTAGACGAAAAATAAATAGAATACTCGAACCATGCCACATCTGAGTAATGACAGATTTCAGCTGGATCATAATTCACGATAACATAATGTTGAATTACCAATCGTACACCCAGCGAACAAACACTATGCCCAAAGCTATAACTAGTACCACGATTGAAGAGGAATTTTTGACTGCTGCTAACTATGGGGCTCAGGTGTTTGAATTTTCCCTTCCTTTTCTGTTGAGGATTTATCAACAAGTATCAGTATGGATTGACTTTCAGTTGAAAGGTTTTACAATTTGGAGAGTGACGGCAACTAGAAAGCATCTTCATATTTGTGTACTCACTCCTAAATGATTAAACTCTAACCTGTAAATTGTGACAAAATGTCATTATCCTTAATTATGTATGATACACTATCAGAATCTGACCCAGGTCCCACTTTTTACATGAGGTTCTTTCTTTTCCAGTTCACTACAATATGGTCTCTCTTGAATTCACATTAGTAGCAACCTTTGTATGATGGAACTGGAACCTAGCACTACATGGAATTTTCATACTTACCCCCTCGTTGTTTGATCCATTTGTTGATCACATCATGTAGATTCCAAACCTTCATACTATATTCTGGGTTTAACTCATTTGAGAAGATATTTGTACAAAACATGCGGGCTTGATGGTAACAGATTTGATTTTCGAAAAGTTGGGTACCGGACAGCCATAAGATGAAATTGCCAATAGAGATATCAATAGAGATAAATATCAAAGGAGAAATAAAATGATAGAGACGCAAATCTTAATAAATACAAGAATATAGTCCTGGAAATATAATCACATATTCTCGGAATTTACTGGTTAGTGTTTAATTATTCAGTTGGGAGCACACAAATATGAAGAGCGGTTATGGTTGCTGTAATAGTCCAAATTGTCACGCTTGGGCTGAAGGTTTTTGCAGATTTTAGTCCTCCGGAATCATATATTAATTTATTATGCGTTGTTAAGAAGTTTGAAACGCAGGATCAACACCACATGTGTACCACCCTTCTAGTCACAAATACCAAGTGCATTGTTACATGTTCAGAAGCGCATATCTCCAGTTTATGTTGTCGAGGTGTGAATACACCGAAAGTATTACCGTGGTCTGAGATCTTATAAATCTGTGTTGTAATATTAACCATGCTACCACATGACCTTCTCAGGTACTCTCTGGTCCAGTTATGTTTCCTTGCAAATAACAACTTAAAATCTTAACTCGTCCAACCACAGTTTTAGTATTCTTCGCGATACGTCAATTGTTCCCCATGAAATATGAATGTTTGATTTGTTTCCGAGATTGTTAAATGTTTGTTATTGTAACCCCAGAACACACTGGTACAGTGCGCCAACAAAATAGCCTCTTTGCCCCCAATTGTACAGCCATACCCATATGCATAATACTGACATCTACTGTATCACGTGCGAAATTTCTGTTCTTAGTATACAGAAGCCTAGTTTCCGCAACATAATCCTCAGTCACGTGTCACAATTCAAGAACCCCACTCTTAGTACTGCCGTTCCCCGCCCTGCTAAAGAACCCAGTTTCGTTAGCACCTTTTTCTGTTTTGAGAGCTTATCTATTTCTCCCTCGTCTGACATTCAAGCTCTCCCTTGTCCTATCCTGAATTCCATTACCAAGTATGGAAATTCATCAAGAGTTATATATGTGGAGAAGCTCGTACCACGTTTCTGGAACAGATGTCACGCAACTAATATATCAACCAACTGGTGAGGCAATCACTGTCCTATATATTTCCCTATTTGAATTAAAAATTTATCCTTCCTTGTTCAGAAAATGTGAAAGAGCAACCAACTGCAAAAAAAATGAGAATAGATTAAGGGAAAGCAGAAACCTGAGCAGTATTACGACTCAATACCTACTTCTGTACTAACACTAGTGCTATACCTCTGTGTCCAACATCTTGGTTGAAATTCATAATCAACATAAGATGGTGAATACAGAAATAATCAGAGAACTTATTGGCAATTGATCCCCAGACGGTTTGGCCGGAGCTCTGATAGTTGGACCTGCTTTCTACAGGCAAGATGGCCCCAACTAGTACGCTTACAAGGTTGTCAACATTATGGTAGGTTTCACGATTACTGGGACCCCGCGAACATACATGTGTGCGAGATATCTGATCAGAGAGGTCGAAGGTAAAGAAAGACCGGGAAATAATAGCTACTTACAAACGATATATATATTAACCTGCCTGGAAACCGATATGCTTGTAGGTGAAGAATAGCAGCTTTTTACTAGATCAAGAAAAAGGGAGCAGAATGAGTTGAACTGGACCAGCCATAGCCAGAGCTCGTTCTAGAGCCGTCCCTATGTCAAGGGCGACAAGGAGCTCTACTAATTGCTCCACAGGTCGCAGAGCTCTGCATTTTATTCCGCCATTCGGTGATTAGAGCAAGTATTTTCATCTGTACTCAGCTCGAGCCCAGGTGTGCGATAATGTCTCAAGCTTTGGTGTACCTGGTGGGGGTGGATAATATTACAGATTGACAGCTGTTTATTTCAGCAATTACTCTAATATTGACAAGTTTTCAATTTCTCCAATTGACTATTATTCTGCTACTTTCAGCACACTTAAATCGGCCAAGTTATTCATGGAATATAGAATGCGCTTCCCGTTTATCGAAAGGTTATTGTTCACCAAACAGTCCTTCATGATTCAAGTCGAAAACCGTCAATAAGGTTTCTATTCCTTGCGGTGGTTGAGAGCAATAGCTACGGCACGACAATACTCCAATCCCTCGAGCACTTCTGACCTTATATTCAGAAAGGAGTTGGCGAATAGCAGCAATCCATCCCCCATACAAATCCACTGAGGAAGCCAGACACCAATGATGGAGCTGGATTACTGGATAGCCAGTATATAGTAAGATTTTACAGTCCTTCATGTTGGAGGTTGGCACCAATCCTGGCTGGTGGAGCAGTAGATTGCTGATCTCCCAGATAGTGGAAAAGTCCAGTGCAAACTCCATGGTTGTTCGGTCACATCTTAGTGAGCAGGCGGACACAGTGAGCTGCTGAATATTGAATGATTGGGGATACCCAGCCCAGCTCACGCAGCTACCTGCCATTTACGCCGAGAGATGCCCTGCCCACCCGAAATAGTAATGTCATAGTTCCGCAAGCGACTACCTCCAACCTAAACCCCGTAAACTACAGGCAGACTGCATGGAGGGAGTAAAAACCACAGCATGGAAGCGACCTGTTGTCTTCACAAAAGCTCTGACACCATCAGCTGACAACCACGAAATTGCCACCAGTTTTTATCACAATTATGGCGTACTTTACTGACAGCGCATCCAAATATCTACCCCCCCTCACTCTGCCGGCGCCCACTCACCCAACCCCCGCCACCAACCAAAATTTGTTCACTCCTAGTCGTCCGACATCGCCGAATGCAGAGCCTCGTGGAGAACAAAATTCTGAACGCCTGGCCGAGCCCGGTTGTGTTGCCGAAAGATCGGAGGCGCGGAATACCATGAACGAGGATGGCCATACTGAGGGCAATGTTTGGCCTCCCATGGACTTTGGTGGGGGCAGACCTCCAATTTACATTGGCAAGATGATCGACATGAAACCTGAGGAGGGCGGAACCTCGTGGCGTTGCAAGATCAGAGACTGTTTGACTTGGATCCCCGACGCTCATATTCCGGCTGGAAGGGTTAACATCCAAAAACACATTGATGAACATTACTCCGCTCTCCAAAACATTGGTCCGGCGACCGAAGAGGAGCCTATGGACACCGAGCGCGATGTCCAGTAAGTGCTCCCGAAATAATTCTAGATCCTCTCGTTCTGGATATGGGCTGACGGCGTGATTAGGCCCCTTCTCGATGAAATCGAAAGGCTTGCGAAGGTTTGGGAGGATAGGCAGAAGGAAGGCTTAAAGGATTTTGACGAAATCAACCGCCAGCTCATTGAGCTCGAGAGCCAGCGCCAGCGCGATCGTATCTTGGCAGAGAAGAGTGCTGCCACCGACGACATCCAGAGAGAGCTTGAAGCACTGACAATGACCACCGAAACGGAGTCCGGCGATGAAGGGGAATTGGGCACCGAGGGGGAATGTCATGAAGATTGGTACCTGGAGTCAGGGGCTGAGCAATAACTTCAATCGCGAACCCCCCTTCCCGACGCACGGCATGTGGAAGAAAGAAAAGAGGTGGCTAGTAATGACCTGTTGGTGTTATTTCTTTCCTCTCGAAAAGGGTGTGGGTAGGCTGTATTGGTTCATTGTCTATCCTCATGCTTACTAGCTACTGTTTTCCCTCCTTCTTCGGTCTTGCTTGTTCCTCGGATCCTTTGTCTGTTCGTTTTTCAAAAATTACCCTTCCCCTTTGTTTGCTCTCACCTCGCCATGAGTGGGGTTGATTTCTTGTCTTCTCAATTGGGGTTTCGTTGATCCGGATTTCACCATTCTTCCTAATCTTCGACGAAAGTTTCCCTTGGTCTTATTTCTCTTTTCGGGTTTTGTTTTGCCTACCCTCACTTTTTTTCCTCTGCCGCTTTCTATTTCATCTTGCCTCTATTTCTTTTCACAGGCCAGTTCCGGGCCGTCTCATACGTACGGGAACGGCTGAGCACCCGAACATTCCATCGACCACCCCTTTCGGGATTAGCGGAGGATTTTTCAGTGAATGATGGATGGATCGATTGATGGAGGGGGATCTCTGGGTGGATTGGTTGGGCGTTGGGACGGTGTTTTGTTTCTCTCATCATTTCTAAAACTTCTCTCTTTCTTTGTACCTTTGGGCCTTCGTCGAAGGCCACACTTTGGATTGTATTTTAGTCTATGACTCTTGGAGACTAGATACGAACATTTCATTACAATCTAATGGACTTGGTACAAACTACTTTTCTGCCGTCCGTTTCTTTTGTTTAGCCATTCTCTCCCCCCACCCTCTGGTCCTGGGACCTAGTTCGTTTCAGTGTTCTCAAGCGGCCAGTCAGTCCATCCATGGCTTAGGACGGGACGAACGTCGGTTTCTAAAACCCAGCACAGGACAGATGGCCGCCCAGTGGTCTGTCCTAACGTCTACCCGGGATGGCCGGCCGGGCCCTATCGGTGCCGCACCTGCATGCTCTATTCCCAATATAGTAAATCTGTTGTCACAGAAAAACCAACAGTAACTCGGTATCTCCCACTCCTGGCTGGTATCTCTACAAATGACTCCCCTACATCCATTTCCGCCCACAAGTCTGATACCTAAATGATTTGTATACTACTATCAGAGCCTGCTTCAACCAACTAGATCCTGAACATATTGCTCGGGTCAACCTTACTGCTCTGTCCTCTAAATATTTAAAAATTGAATATTTCCTTGAAATCTGCACCTATTCATTCGCCTATTCTATGTTGTATTGTATCACTTGTAAACTTAACATCACTATGAAACAAGCGCTCTAATTGCGAGATGAGAAACCAATTATTCAAGCACCCACAAAATACCTAGTGGGCTCTGCAACGGGAGTGATAAGCCTGTAAATGACAACTGGACAGCGCGAATGACGGCCGGTCCCTGCAAACAACTGCGGGGCCCTGCAGATGACGGGCAGGTGATGCCCTTAGTGTCAACATTCTCGGGCGCGCGCGTCAAACCCTCGCACGTCCGTCTTCATGAAAGACGTACACCATGCTTCGCTGCCCCTAAAAGTTCCCGGCAAGAAGAACCTGAACATTGGAGTGTGAATTTAGTATGGGAGCTCAGATAAGAACAGAAAATTTGCCATATAAATTGTTGATCCTTGTTTTCAGATTATTCTTGCAGGTAACTTGTACCCACTTTGCCCGGGGCGCCCGGACTGTTGGGAACCCTGGTTAGTTTGCGCAGCGGACACTACGGTATCTCGTGTGACGGGGTTCCGATTCCTTGGCTAAGCAGCCCGAAAAGCAAAAAAAGCCTCTTCCCAGCTTGGTCCATCTCAAAGTGCACGAATGCGCACCAGGTTCCCCACTGTTTCACCCCCCAACTCACCAACATTGATTCCCGCCTCCCCCCCATTACCTTCCTCAGATGAAGCTGAGGACCTATGGGAGGAGATGGAAGCGTTGGAGATTGGTGGAGATGGTCTAGGGGGATCTAGTAGCGGGGGGTCCAGGAGGCAATCCGGCTGAGGGGTAAACGCTAGTTATGGCTGGGAGTTTTGAATTCCATAAATTGGAGTTCACCTATTGTTTTATTTAATTTATGGTGATGGTTTACGTTTCTTGGAAAGTGCATAATGTTGAAATTTATTCGGTGGTTGCTCGGGAGAGGTGCTAAGACCCCCTCATGAAGTGAGACCAATTACGCAATCACGGCTGAGCCGGATCTAGGTGAAGAGCCGGTTCCCCGGGAATGACGTTATGTGATGATTGCCTCTCGCGTAAAGTCATGCACCAAGGGAAACATGCATGTTGGCCGGAAACCACAAGTAGAAAAGAATCAAACAAGGGGCAATCCCAACTCCTGCTCGGAATTCTATATCCACCCAATTCTCCACGTTATTACGACCTATCACGTAGTCACACACTCCGGTGCCCTCGGTTACAGACTTTAGTTTTCCCAAAAGTTACAATGAACTGTCACGACAATCAAATCGTAGCAACCTTTGGAGACAACACAGTATCGCCCTGAGATATTCCGCTTGCCCCGTGTGCTTAATTACCGTTAGGCGAATAGTCAACGTGCGTAGATAACAGACTCCATTATGGATTGTTAGTTATTAGGATAATAGCTCTTAAGTCGATATGAATATTTCTTTTTGTGGGAGACACGGGGTCGGTACTTGCAGGGAACAGACCCCTTTGGTTGTGCGATACCCAAATCAATCGTCTAAAGCAGCAGCGTTGGACTCTATACCGAGATTGGTGCCCAGACCCTGGAGCGCACCCAGTGTCGGCACCGGAGATCTTGGCGGTACGTGGGCCCCCTCCGTCAGGGGTTTCTTATTCTTCTGATATCTATTTTCTTCGCAGTGTCAGTCTGCCGATTCAATATGCATATGTGATTTCTCGTTGCAACCAATTTTGGGCGTATTATAATCCACCTTTGTGTAATTGATGTCGGGCTAAACTCTGACACTATCTACGGTGTCCATGCGGAGCTATTCCTTGAGGCAAGTTACTCCAATTCTCTGAATTGTTAATTACACGGACATCGCCCAGACGATGGTACCTCCACGATGACAAAGAAAGGTGCGCGGTTGTTCAGGGTTGGGGTGCGTGGGTCTGTCTAGGGTATCTGGGTTTTTGCGGCCTTGCTTTGCCCGTGTTGGGGGTGTTTTGGGGGTGGGCGGGTTTTATTTGGGAAGTGGTTTATTTGTGCAGTTGATATAATTATGGTTCAAGAAGACTAGAGTTGGGACCAGTTTTGTCATGAAATATGTGACAGTTTTGGATGTGGCGATTTCAGTAACACTGAGGTAAGTGATATTTGGAATCTATTTTAGTTTTGCCAAGAAAATGGTTAAGAATGTTAAAAAAACACAACAGTTACTATTACCCTGCCTGGGGAATTGTAAAACCGTCAAATATTACCAGCCAGATATGATAAATGTATAGACACACAACCTTCAAGTTTTCCATAGCTCAGATGACATCAATAAGCATGTATTTACAGGCTATGGCTTCCATCGATGGATTTCAGAGCCTGATCTTGATGTCAAGTACTATCTGCTTCCCATTCAATTGGTTTAATTGTGTCGTTCTGCTTTAAAATATCATCCAGTTCACACTTTTTTCATTTCCCTATTTGCATGTGTTGTATTTATAAAACTATAGGCTTTACGCCCTGTTCAGCTAACCACCGTGAAAAAAAAAGTATGCTCTGTTTCTGAGAACAGCATATTTTCTAAGGGGATAACAATCAGTAGTTTAAATACAATTCCAATAGCATAGCTACATAGAGAATAGAGAATTACACATCCTCTGTAAAATTCTATTTAATTAGAGATATAGTGAAGAAGGAGTAAGAGCAATAGTGATATTGCGAAATATTGCATTTGTTGACCTGCAGTATTTAACAACATTACTATCTCTCTTACCTCTCCGGCATTATATCCGTTGTTAGATTGCAATTTACATAGAACATGTAGTTATCTATTATCTATCTAGCTGCTCTATTGGAATTGTATTTATGCTCCTAATTGTTAATGCTGTGGAAAACATGATGTTTTCAGAGGTATAGCATATTTTTTTATAGTGGTTTGCCGAACAGGGCTTTAAATAAATCAAAGAAAATACACCTTGTGATAAACGACAGCTAATACTACCCTTAGATTAAAGTGTTACACAATCGCTACATCCAACACTGTCACACATTTGGTGACACAACGTGTCCCAACTCTACTCTTCCGGAATCATACATATGGCTCTGTATGCCTTTTCTTAATGTTCGTAAAAATAGTAGTCCGTGGGAGGACATGATCGATATTCCGTCCGGTATAGCCCCTGCCAACCGAGCAAAGTTCCGAGCTTGAAACCTATATTCTAGAGCTACACAAGCCGCCACACGACGGAGAGATATTGATACCATAAATCTAGATAGTAACAGTGTCCGTGCCTGAGACAGGTTGATCTGCTCGAGCAAAACCTGATCATCATTTGGTCGTGTCTAACACTAGGAGAACAGGACAACCCTACCTTCAATGCTCGAGAATATGGTGAAAGGTAAAGAAAACAAGGTTTACAAATGAAGGGAGATTTTGACACTACAGGATGACCTGGTACCAAATGGATATTCCTTTAATTGCAGGACCAGAAGATCGGAAGAAAAACGAGACAGCTCTCACAAAAAAGTTCACAAAGAGCAGCGATAATGGTGGGCAATGTTGTGATGTGCTCGTTGAGATCGTAGGTGAAATGGAAAATCAGTTCTTCAGCTTGAGTGTTGCGATGAGCCACTTGGTACACCACAGTGCCATTCCTAGAACATAGCAAATGAGTTAGCTGCTCCTTGGAGAAACCCCATTCCGGGGATCTAGCCATGGGGGCTAAAGACTCTGGAGGCTTTGAACAGGTTTCAGTGGAATCGTAGATTCCGTGAGTAATCCCTTTTACATTGGTCTCATTTCGAGTACAATCACTGACTCTGATTCATGTACGATACTTCGCGAAAGACACAGGGTTGGCGGTTGTTCACGGAGCTGGGAATACGATTCAGAGGAAGAGAATCTCCTCGTTGGAAAAATGATCTAGGATGACGCAAAGGGGGAAAATAGATAGATTGAGAAAGTGGGCTTCCGGCTTGCGGAAGTGGTTTACCGCGAGGTTCACTCTACGGTAAGGTTCTCAGGACATTAGCACTCCCGACATCATCTCTACACAATTATTTTAGCAATACCACTCGGGTGCAAATCCCAGTACAGACCTGACCACTAATAAGCTGGCTTTAGTTCCAAACAGTCGTGATGATCCTACGACGCGCAGGTCCCTTCAGGTTGGGAATGACTCTCACCGCATCTGCTGACTCGTGAAATGTTTATCTCGTGGATTGAGAACATGACGGGAGTACGTAGACAACAGCGTTATTTGACAACTTTACACGGTCAGGTATGCCCCTACAGACCTGAACGGTGCCCAGCCGCCATCCAGGTCGAGCCGAGGAGAATTAGCGACACAGCATGCTATTAGTGTTAGGGCATGACCTGCCCAGTCGCAGTAGCCGTGTGGTATCGTCGCTCAGGGCCGCGGGGCAGAGGCGGTCTGCCCCAGCCTTGGCCCCCTAAGACCTCCTCAGCAGATGTCCTGCTGGTACGACAGTACAAGACAGGGCCCACTTGTCTCCTCCGTTCTCCCGTGTTCCAACACTACCAACCGAATTCTCAAACGCAAAATTAGCTTTAATCACAATTATGACTCCTTCTACGGAGCCCGAATCCGGTGAACGAGGCGAGCCTACCTCATTGGTCCCCTGCCCAGGCCCGACATCGTCTATCGCAGGTCCTCTTGCGGATAAAAAGTTAGTTGGTCACGTCCCACCGGACCCTGCCACCAGATACAATAGTGGCGAGTCAAATTCCGAAGTACCTGGCATGGGGAGCTCTCCTGCAGATGGATCGGTTGTGAAGGATACTTCGATACCCGATCCTGATATTCCACATGGAAGCATCGATATCCAAAGCCACGCACCGGTACATTATCTCGCAAGTCCGGACGGTAGCCCCGATGCACGAGAAGAGCCTGCGGGGACATGGAGTGGTTTTGTGTTCGTTCCACAGAAATATTCGATCCCTTCTTTAATTGATGTGCTAACCGGGTAAAGGGACCTTCTCCATGAGACGCAGAAGCTTGCTGATATCTGGACGGAGAAACTAGTGCAATTCAAGGAGGACATTGAAAAAATCAACTCCAAGCTAAGCGCGCGTGACCGGTGGCGTACAGCCAATCGGATCTCTGCCGGTGAAATTGCTGTGACGCAGCCGCCGGAGGGAGACATTAAAGTGCACACAATGGCTTCCGAAAAGGTGTTCGACAAGCTCAAGGAAAGTGGGACGGGCAGAGGAGAAGGAAACAATGACTTCAATCTCGGACCCACCCTTCCTAGGTCACGCTAATTAATGATAGGAAAGAGGTGGCTGCATGTGGTGTTGGTTAGTAATACGGCTTGCAACCCAAAATGGAATAGGTCGGCTGTATTGGTTCATTCTCATGTCTCATGAAGACTCTCTACTTTTGCTCCCCCACCACTTTAATACCTTGATTCTTGATTTTCTTTGTTCTAGGGGATATCCATTTCAGAACTATTTTCTGGGACACCGCTATGACCGTATTTCATTTCTTGCGTTCTCATTGGGTGTATAGATGATTTGAGCTTCTCTGGTCGTCATCTCTTCCAATCAACATTTCCCTTGCTATTTCTCCCTTCATCCCGTTTTCCGTCTATACCGACGTCCTTTCCTTCTCGATTTATCTTGATTTCTCTCAAGACCCTGGTTGATGACTGCCATGTACGTATCCGAGCACATGATTACGATGTTATATCCTCTTCACGATCTCGTCGCCATCGGAATGGAATTTCATCGCGGGATTGACGGGTGGATAGATGGATGGATATTTGTGCATATTTCGGACGGGCTTTGAACCGCGTTTTGTTTGTTTTTGTGCAACTGAATGTTTTCCACACTTGTCCACTGTCCATGTCTGGCTGCCACTTTTTACTACGATTGTAGAATAATCACCCTGCAATACCCTTCGCAACCGGTCACTTTCAAAACCTAGGGAAGTGAGGATGGGTCAACAAGGTATCCGATATCTCTCTTCCATCGCCATCCAGTTTCGGCTTTGTGTTTTTCAGGCTTAACATCGCACTTACAACATGGTATGGGGGGATCCGAGGTATGTTGTAGTGAAATGTCACTGGCTCCAATGGGTCAGAATCATAAACCACTTATGGCCCCCTCTCCAAGTTATCATCGCTCTGGATCAGCGACATAACCCAGTCGTGAATCTAATTACCGGTACCTTGTTTGAGGGTCGCAGTGATGATCCATCTGCATTTTCTCGATGCATGTATCTTCCGGATGGTCACCGAACTGATTTCTCCGTCCCCCATTAGATATATGCGTTCTGGGAAATTTCATCAGTACGAAGCCGGTAATAAGAATCACCATAGTGTGCGACCAGGCCCAAACTCGCCGACTTCAAGTAGTCGAATTTTCATGCTAAGTTATCCTGAGAATTCAATACAGGAAACTCGTGGATTTCAGCGGTCAAATGACGGACAACAAACAACGCGAATTACGCCTACGACCTCCAGTGAAGGGCAGGAAGCGTCAAAATATCCACAGGAGCCCCAGACCCAACGATGAACCTGCGGAGGTGATTCGTGTTCGCACTCCGGAATGCCTCAAAACCTTCCCGCGCTCTAGGGTACCTGCTCCAAATCGATACCTATTTCAACCACCAAGAGATCAATTCTACTTTTCACGACAACCAGTGCATCAAAACACAGATGATACGACTTCCCAATCTCTGAAACAATACACTGTCATACCCGGATACCAAATGATTGAGAGCTTAGAACCTCAAGAATTCGCACAACATGAAAAACTGACTAACCAAGTCATATATGACGCAAATATTCTAATCGACGGGCCTCTCAGAGCATGCTCAGAAGTGTAAGAATCTGGGCTCAGCGGTCCAGTCCATGAAACCATGAAGAAAGAAAACCTGCTTCGTCGCGTGAGCAGATTGCTTAATCAGTTTCTGTTCAAAGTGGATGAGATGCCTGGCAATACAGCAGTTGACATGGATATGAAAACGCAAAAACCACTTGCCAAGAGAATCCAACGTGTAGTGACCAATATTGACTCCTTACTTTCGCAGAACTTGTCCTATTCCTCTGTATTGCAGAGTAACCCTACTAGAAGTTTACAATCTGAAGCTCGGGCCATCTCACGAAAAGCGCCATCGCACACAACGGGTCAGGCGATCAACCCTGAACGGCAGTTTGTAGTTGAGGTTACACAAAAGGTCCCAACCAAGTTTAACCCTCTCCCTCTACACAACGAGATCGAGGACGCTCTACCGAGCTGCTGCACTACATGGGTATATGCCATTCAACGATCTTGCAAAGGAAACTTTATCTTCTACATGTTCGGAAAGGTGCCAGAGATTATCCAAATCTCTTCCCTGTAGCTAAGCCTGATACCCGATGGAGCTATGCAGATCAATGTCAAGGCCAGCTGAAGTTGGTGGATTTTATATTTATCCGCTCTGTGCACCCGTGACGCTAGCCTAGCGCAAGAACTCCATGAATTGAATAAGTGTTGATGCCTCTAGTATTAATGGCACAGTGGTAAACGATAAAAAGATATTTCACACAGAACTTGGACTCTTTGCTCGTGCGATCTGTATTGCTATTTTATTTTCTCTTAAGCATCCCACCGTCCGGGGAGAGGGAAATTGGGCTAACTATATAGACATCGGATGTGGCCACCTATGGTGTACCTGAAAAACACAAACAGGCAATATAACCGTCACCAGTTGGTCATGATGTCCCCATCCGGATACGATCGTCATCTATACACTTTCCATCTACCACGCGGTAATGTCAACATCATCCTTCCAACAATAAGAACCTACACATTGCATCGCTGGCATGCCTTCTTACTGCTACAGTTGCCTTGCTCTTCTTTAAAACTGATATTGATGTACTACTAGATCTAGATATCTTTGCAACCAGTAAGAGACTCAACAAGTATTGCTAGCGACCAGCTGAAGAAACCAGGAAAGCGAAGGAAGAAGCTACTACTGGTAGGAGAACAAGAGTGGCTACAAGGGGAAACTGGGCGGAGGAAGAGAGGGAACTGGGTGACCGGGTTATGCCAATGGATTGGTCAAGTGTTGTTGAAGGAGAAAGACAAGAAGCGTTAATAAAGATCACCTTTCCGAAGATCATAGATGAGAAACTACTGGAGTGATAATAGAGATGCAACGCTCCTGTAAGCCTCTGAACTCGGGTATTTATTCAATTGCTGGTAGGGCCCATAGGAGATGGAATATCTGACTGGCAAGTAAGACCTTGCTATTTTGTATATTAATCAGCTTCATAGCCCTATGGCTCCATAAGCTCAATGATATATAATAATAATAATAATCCTAAGAATTCAGAGCATACTAGCATAGGCCCTATAATCATGCTAACTTGACATACAGCAAAGGTGAGGTCTGGCAAAGTCAACGTGATATTCGGGTAGCTAAGGTCTTTGCCCGGAAATTCAAAGATGGCCAAAAAGGCCACAGGTTCTTAGATAGGAAACGCCAAGACTGAATGTCACTTTTACAGTTTGGTCAACTCCTGTTTCATTCAAGTACAAGCGTTTAGCCATCTTATACCCAAAATTATGCCCTTCTTCGCTAATCTGTACTTTTTCCACACCTGCTCTCCAAAACCACTAACACACTTCCATCTCCCCACTCAAAAATCCCCAATTCTAGCTTGTGTTGACACATCTCCAGTCAGCACCACCGGGTGCGGATACATTCTCGCTGACTCCGCACCTCAGTATATCTCACCTCCTTGACATCGAGCGCTGTGACACCGGGCTACTCGATCACACCATCTATTGCCTCTGCTTTGAAGTCGCCGTCTGCGGCCCCCATTTCCCACCGGACAGCTCCTACGGAAGACCCTGCAATTATCCCAACCTACCCCGCCTGATCAGGCACTGACACAACCGCCGTTAACGGCACAGCTCCACGAGGGATGGGGAAGGAAGACTGAATGGATCACAAGTCGCGTCAACCCCATTGTTGAGAATTTTACGTTACGAAATCACCGTTGATGAGATGCAAGTGATGATTTTCGTATGCTTAGAACCAAAGAAAAAGACAAAAGCAGAAGAGATAAGAATGAAGTCTTAAAAGGTGAGGGGGAATCGTCATTCCTCAAGCAAGCCAGACTAGTGCTTGTGTGAGGACGTAACCCTTGATGCACAGTTCACATTCAACGTATAAGCGATATCAGACTATCCACCGAACAACTCTAGGTCCACAGAATCCCAATCCCCTTCTTGGATGCCAATCACCTTTTCTAACACCCATCCCTAGTCCGGATCGTGGGGGTGACAGAGCGTATTAGTTCTTCTCGGCTATGCGGGATAAGGCCGATTTGTGTTTGTTGGATTCCCTACCTTATGGCCCGGTGATATTTGCCGTTTTCTCGGTTTGGCTGGTGGTGCTGGCAACTTAAGCTCAATTCCATAGAACAGCTCGGTTCTGTTTTGCGACCCTTTCTCAGATAAGAATACTAACAATTCCGTTCTCAAAGGGTCACTTTGCACGTGGCAACGGAGCGGAACAGTCGTATCCAAATGGGCCCTTATGATGATGGAGTGATGAACCCGCGGATGGAGGTCAATACACTGATTGTAGCAAATAACTGCGCCTGTTTTCTCTCTGCTCTCGGACCAGTGAGTTACGGTGACAACCTTCTCTTGCTTTCGGTACGGTACTACTAACCTAGGCTATTTCAGCGATTCCCTCGCACACTACGGGAAAGAGGGTTCCCAAAACTGAAGCCCAACCTGCTCAAGGCATCTGATTGCTTTACCTAGGTTTAGAGCGGCTTAACCTGTATGCCCACAGACTGTGCCTTGGAACCTGGGGGCCCTGAGTTGAGTTGCTGGCAGATTGCATAGAGCGCTTTACTGGTCACCGTCTGATTTGTGCGGCTGTGATTCATTTCTACCTGGCAGACTGACATTGGTTATAGCTATGGCCGGAGCGGCCACATTGCACACAGGTGGTGCGGGCTCATGAGTAGGGACCGCGGCCCGGGCATGGTGCCCGTGGTGGTGTATCAAGAATCGGTTGCTGTATCCATTGTGGCGTACTGTTCCTTGAGGAATCGAGCACTTTATGGAATACTGCACACCCAGCGCAGGAGATATAAAGCTTGTTTCGGGTTGTAACTACACCTTATTGGGTTCGCAGTGAGTCTTTATTCTCCACATTGGTCTAGATACATCTCATCCAAATCCTACAATCGAACCCCAAACCAAATCACATCTTTAAATCCTGACCACATGTTTTGTTGCCAGGCCACCCATAATTTCACACAACCAATGTGGTGGCTGATTGGTGTTGGACAACCGAAACGCGGCTACGCCATCGCTAAGCATCTGTGAACGCGATCAACACTACGAGGAGAACCGTATAAACACGGAATAGATCTTTACGAGCTGGCTCAAATAGTACTTGTTGAAGATATGTAGCATAGCAAAACACTGGAGATGAACTCTGAGATCCGATAGTGGTGTTAGAGAATAGTGGATTTTGTGTTTCGTGTGATAGGTTTTCAAGTGGTACAACCGGTGCAATGGTTGTTGTTGGAAATAGCGGGTTGATGGCCTCACTTGGTATGGGGTGTTCCTGCTCTCTGAGGCCGTAGTGGTTTGCATATGTACTGATAGGAGAACGCTTAAGCTCTGAAGAGTTTTCACCCCCTTTGTTCCTTTCTCTTCCTTCGCGCCTCGCTTCATTCTCTTCATCTGTAATACAACCTCGCTCAAGTCCTTCCTCCTTCTTGTCAATATCTCCTCTCAATACAAATTCGGTGTGTCACTGTTGAAGCTATTCTACTCCATTCCGTGAAACCCTCACCTCCGATCGTTGCCTCCATATCAAGATTTTCAACAGTTGCCGAAATTTTGGAGTGGGTGATATATCATGGTCAGAGGACAGAAGCGAAAAATAGCCGCGCGTAAAGGAGAAGGAAAAACTGGAAAGAAAAAACTACCAAAACCTCAATAGACATGTCTTTAAAGAATTCTATGCCCACAACGTTGCAGGCCGCATCATCGCCCATCACTCGGTTCCCAAAGCAAATTGCCTGAGGGTCCAATTCTGGTTGTTGCGTACCAGAGAGTTGGCAGTTACGGCTGCCGAATTTCCAAACCTTTTTTGGACAAACAACCACCTTATCGCCTATCATTAGTGTGCTTATTCCATCTGTGTAATCATCAGGAAACCTTGCACACAATTACCGAGCCGAATTTATTCCAGTGCGCAACTCTCCTGCATAATAGAAGCCGTGTTGAGGTTGAGATAAAGGTTGGCCCAAGTCCGGTAAAAGTCTTGAATCCCACAGTCTGCCTGGCCAGCCGGCTCACCGCGGATGATAGTACAGAGAAGATCTGGGGGGGGTGTATTTGGACCCGAGCGTAGTAGCTGAACCGAAAAGGTTTTCTAAGATTGGGGAAATGTAGACTAAGGAATACAAATAACCAAAGTAGAAGGTTTGCATGGGCTTGAGGCCACTTGGTGTCACACCGGTAGGATTGGCAAACATGAGAAAGAACAGGAGGGTGTTAAGACAATAGGTGGAAGTGATTGTTAAGGGAAGGCGTGTTCGGAGATGTGCAAAGGAGTCGAACGAAGGAAAGGTGTGCAAGCAGTGTGGAGAAATAAGTTTGGAACAGGAGGTTGACAACTGCAAGCGAGATGTTTTTCAAAGCAACAGTTCACGAGTATCTACGAGATCTCCAGCGACGCAGAAGGAACAAGGACTCCAGGTTTCACTCTTATCATCATAGATGGATTTCATTAGCGCGGCGGGAGTGGCACTTGCATAGGGGAGAAGAAGAATATAGTAGTGTAAAATTCCAAGAAATCGCGTGAACATGAGAGCCACGGGTTATATCATGCTATAAAACCTGTCTGCTGTACATCATTTGAAGAGAACAGGTAGGGGAAATAAGCTCAATGTCGGCAGTCTCTTCTTATGATCCTGCTCTGGTGTAATCTCCATGCTTTTGGCGGAATTTAGACCTGCACTCGTTCCTCATATATAACTTTAATCAGAAACAGGATCGGGCATACAACACAATCCATATGTGATTGGTTTATGTCTTGTAATGTGTACTAAAGCGCAATTAACGGTGGGGCTATCATGGAGCCAGTGAGGGAACACCCTCAGGGACCTTTTGCCAAATTGGTAAAGCCTGATTGAGCGGCGAAGAATTAACTAAGCGAGTCAAAGTTCGGGCATGACCGAGCACTTAGGTCAGGTCACTGCGCGAGCACGGTCACTGCTACGGCATGATTGAGTATGTGTAGTGTCTGATGTATCGTGATTGCCGGTGCGAGACAATGATCAAGTTGTACAATATACCGGGCGTGATCGTGGCCACGACTAACAGCAAAATCAGGGAGAAAGTGGCTAGTAGAGAATGTTCGTAGAAGGAGATGGCTACAGTCCTGTGTCTGAGCAATGACCTCAAGACGACCTAAGGGCTGGTTCTTCCACGATCCGAACGGGGGCGATATGGAAAAAACTACATAATTGGGCTGTGCAATGAGCTGCAAAAGAGTCAGCAACATATGGTATTGGACAGAGGTTTTCTGTGTTTTGTGACAACTACAAGCGGCAAAATCGCAAAGATCGCCCGGAGAACTGCGGAGATTATCTAGGGATGCCAAGCTGTTGTGTAAGAATATGATTGAACAAGGTCCACAGGGACAGGTTTATCGTGGCCGGTGTGATACCAGAAAATGCACGAGGCGCCTGAGACAAAGTACTTCCGCCCCCCCCCCGTTATTACCAATTCGAGCGAAGGGAAAGGCTCAATTTAGTTAGCGTCTACCTATAGTGTCCGGGCTTGTGCATATCTCCATCACCAGCAGCGCGGGTCGCTTACAAGAGATACCATCACTCTAGCGAAAGATGTATGTGCAGCAACTACCACCTCATCCCGCATGAAGATATGCTAGCTAGAATCGTTTGTGAACAAGAGAATAGGCTCCGTATTTTGCTATTGGTACGTGGCACGGCGTGGAATGTTTCGATAGCAGAGGAATTTAGCAAAAAGTAGCAACCGCTCAGGGCAGGAAACACATATTTGGGCTACGGTGTTGCTACTTTACGGGATTGTGTGCTTTGGCCAGGTTGCTGCAAAGCAGCTATTTGCCAGAGTAATTTCTGGAAAACCCATACTTTTTCAACTCCAATGGCAAGCGATTATTACAGATTGTTCGAAAGCGCCTTAGTTTCAAAGGTGCGTTGATAGAGCTGAGAGTAAACTCACTCGCTACCGATATTTGGTATTTGAAAAAATGATCGGAGATTATTTCAGGGAGGAGGCAATAAGAAACGGGTTACCTGATTTCTCCTACATGAAGGTCTTCACTACTAGGTTCACGATATGATAATCTTGAAATCGCTTCAGTACTGCGGCCGTTATGTACAAGGAATTATCCCAGGGCTTTAGCAATCGAGCAGGCCAGCTGATCCTGGTAGTCATTCCGACATGAGTAAGGCGGCTCTGGTTCTAACACCTCGGGACGGCGCTGAGGCTGGGAGTCCAATGAGCTTGAAAAAGGACTTGAACCTCGCCGGCTGAGAAGTGCGCGGTCGATCTCATGGAGTGTAAACATCCCCCAATATAGTCAAGTCAATCAAGCGCAGTAAACAACGGAATGCCGCCTCGCCACGCGGGCAACTGCGTTCAGCTCAGTTTTTTTTAGCCACCTGTTATTCCTACTAGAGGGAGCCCAGCCCGGCGGCCGCGGCAGAGTGGTATGGAGGAAGGTGCCGAAAGGTGGGTCAAGAGGTGGAACTGCAATTCCATTGCTTTCATACAAAATATAGAGTTTAATGTTTGGATATAATACCCCTAACCCAGATTACATAAGGCATTACATTTTGAAACGCTAGTGGTCCACGTTTTAGACGCTTCCCACCATACGTGTCTTAGTCATTCATATTCTATCATACGTACCGTGGCTCGAGAAGCGCTGCCCTAACCCTAGGCCCTGAAAGGGGCCTCTCGGACAAGGCGCTGGAAATATGACAGTCAACGGCGGAGCACACAGACTGGGCGTTCTGACATGCCCAGAGCGCCCACACCATCTGCAGACATCCTCAGAAACGCAATCAGTTTGAATCGCGATTCTGACTACCGATACCGAAATCATATCCCCGCGAGAGATTGAGCCAACATCTCCTTTCTCCCCCACTGTGCTTGTCTCGTTCCTCGCAACTCCCGTTACTCTAACGTTATTGGTCGGTTAAAGTCTTCTCCCGCTCTAGGAAAGCAGGTAATGTTGGCTTAGCTAGTTCTGAAGTGCCTACCGGGTCCAGGTGTGCTACAGGAGGAGCGGCGGTGAACGATACTTTGGTAACCAATGCCAATTCACCACCTGGAAGAGTTGATATTCAAAACCACATTGACGAATATTATCGTATCCTTCAGGACGCTAGTGCTGCCGCTGAAGAAAGCACTAGGGACCCCTCGCATAGGATGGCACAGTTTGCTCCTCCGGAAGATCCGAATTCCGTGTTCTGCAAGGGATGAGCGAACCGGGTGAGTAGGAACATCGCAATTAGACGCAGCCGCTTGTTGAGACCCCGGTCGAGACCCTTGAGCGACTGAGCAGGAGATTAGACAAAATCAACTCCAACGGTATCGTGCGCCACCGCCAGTACCAGATCGCTCGTATCTGGGCGGGGGAAACTGCAACCAAGCAACGGCCGGAGCGGGTTATCTGGGCTGAGGTAAAGAGCTCCGACAATGAGTGTCACGGTATGGAAGGAAAGCAGAATAGAATCGGAGAGGGAAAAATAGGGCGAAATAATAACTTGATTCCCCCACCCCGGCCCGATACAACATGGAAACGGCGACTAGCGGTGCTACTCGGTGGTGACATCTTACCTCTCTAAAATGGAGTAGGCAGGTGTATTGGCTCATCCTTCTGCCTGACACTGAATATCTGCTTTCATTTCTACCTCCTTTCAAGCGCCTCGTTCGTTGCGTATTCTTTCTTCAGATACCCCGACTTCATTTTGTGTCCACCCACCCCGCCACGGTGGGGCTGTATTTGCCGTTTCCTCGATTCGTGCTCAGTTGTTCTGGGTTCCCCGTTTCATCGTCCGCTCACGCAAACGTCTCCCTTATTATCTCTCTCATCGGTTCTTCCCTTTGCAACCCTTGTCCTTTTGTGTTTCCTGTTCCCCTTCCTTCACCGGTTCCTGTTTCCACACCTTATGCTTTCGTGTAATGATGGTCAGAACCTACTGTTTCGGCAGAGAACGGAGGAGTAGAGCAAGCCTCTTTCGATTTTGTCGTTATTAAAATGGAGTTTCTGAGAACGACAGATGAATAGGTTGATGGATAACGATGTATGGATGGATAATATGGGCTTGGGACGGAGTTTCGTGGCTGGTTATTCAAAATACTTTTTTTTGTACCAATGTTCGCTCTTGGTGCATTAGATTTGGATTCTACTGCATCAGTCCCGGGGAGATTGGACGATAACATTTCATAACACCCGAATGGGCTTGGTACGGATTATATTTCGACGCTCTCTGTTTCCTCTGCTTGTTTCTCCACCCTCCCACTGTGTCGGTTGCTGTGGGTGACCTCTAGAAGGTACCTTTTTGTGCGTTGGATTTCGGGATATCGAAATCCACACAAGCCCACTTGAGTGAACGTGGTATTCGCTGCGTATTGTTCCCCTCCGTATCCATCGTCTGCATCGTTGTTGTCAAAACTTACGATAACACCCGAAATACAGCGCACGCCGGTTTCAAGTATGTCGCAGGCAGGTTGTGCTAGATGAAACTATGCGGAATCATAACCGCTTCTTACCTGCCCCCAGTCGCCATTCCCACAAGGCACCAAGTATTCCAGCCCTACCGCGAATGACTTGTCCTCGGTACCCACACCATGACCCGTGTTGTCTTGAGGCGTGGGCTCGCCTTTGGCACCTTCAGCAACATTGGTGGACAATTTTCCATTATGAGAGTTGCTAAGTCTTCTACCGTGCTGTGAAGAGCTCAACTAAATTGACTTTAGGGGGGAACGGCTTAGGGACAGGTAAAACCGTCAAAATAACGGCGATATTGAGACAAGTGACAATACCACGACGGCTGCGACTTTCCCAACTTCAGGGCGACGAAGAATGACGGCGATGAAGCACTGAAACAGCAACGCTGCTCAATAGGAAAAATCGTGCGACAGCCCGCGACACGACAACGGAATGGCAAGACATCTTGATGACGGGGCATGATCAAGATGGCGAAAGGGTTACCTTTAAAATAAAGCATGATCGACGAAAAAAGAAAGAGTGGAATTGCGAATGCTGAAATGGCGCAAGGCTGCGAAGATGGACCATGGACTGCAGAACTATGATCAGCAAAATACGAACGGGGACACTATCAATAGGCGAAAGAGTGATGCTAAAGAAATATAACTGAACTATCGCATGGAAGACTCAAGAAAGTTCTGATCGGCAGCACGGGACTTGGTGATGTTCTCTATTCCATGCTCTCACGGCTCTCGTCCCACTCGCCTCGCAAGAATCTAACTGACTGAACATCAATAGAGGAATAGAAAGAAAAGTACCACAACAAGGACATCCTCTTCACTTCCACAGATTTCCTCAAATATCGATTCACCTTCACATAAGTGTTCCATTTCTGCCTCCACTCCCATGGCGTCAAAGCGGTGGGTGCAGGCTTGTCACTGATTTCGACTGTCCTTCGCCTACAGTGAGTTACTATTCCCACCATTCTACCCTCCAGTTCTTCCTCCGCCCCAATATGATTCAATTTTACTCATTCTCTGCTCATACTCGGCTATCTGAAATATTCATTCTGGAAACGGAAAAGCGGCAAAACCAAAGTTCTGCGCCCCGGCCGGGGTGTTCTGGTTTCGTCGAGAACGTTCGAATCCTTCGGCGGTAATCGTGAGCATGTCAAGAGTGCTCACGGCAGGTCGCACGGTCTCCCCAATTTCACACTTACGTCGTGTTGTTCTTCGTCTGGGCTCCCCTTCTACCCCTTCTACCCCTCTGCATAGTCTCCCATATATTCTCATGGCCCGACCGCTCTGAAACGCCCGATCCTAGATACTGTTGATCCTGTTTCTGGCAGCCCAATCTGGTTTGTATACATCCTCAGCGACTCAGGATATCAACATACCTTAACTCCCCCACCTCAAGCACTTCTGCGTTGCACTGTCCAACTATGCCACCTTCGGCCGTGTCTTTCGACTTCCTGTTGGCCGTGAATGATGTCGACAGGACTGATGGATACTTTTAAAATGTGTGGCAGGTCATGCGGGACTGCGCGGCGGTGATTCTCTTGACTCCAGCAATATCCAGTGATCCCAAGCGGCCAGTCCGTCCGGCTTTGAGTACGACCGGACTGACCCAGGCTTTTTCAGGGACGACCGGGCCGGACTGTGGGAAAGCGGCTTTTCCGAACCAAAGCCGGGCCTGGCCGGGGTCACCTGCAGGCCGATGTTTCAAGTGATCACTGGTGTTTCATTACTAAGAATATTTTATTATTCAACAGGATCAATTTTTTATAAAATCATGGGGTTAATACATATTACAGAAGTCATTAGAAAGTTGTGTGAAGGATGGTCTAGAGTATCTTGAGGTCGGACAGTATATTCTGGTATCGTCGTGGTTAACTGGTGGATGACAAAGATTTGTCTTAAGCGAGATCTGTTGGACTAGAGGCATGTTGCTCCTAGTATCCTATTCCGAGTGATTAAAAATGGAAAGCCTGCTGGCCGTCAATAGATATCTTCGGATTACCTGGGCATCTGACGGCTTTGCCTGGGCATCTGGCGGCTTTGCCTGGGCACCTGACGGCTTTGCCTGGGCATCTGGCGGCTTTGCCAGGGCACCTGGCGGCTTTGCCAGGGCACCTGGCGGCTTTGCCAGGGCACCTGCCGCCTTTGACCTGGGTTGCGCCAAGACTCGACCTGGCGGTTGCCTGGGCGCCGCCGGGCTTTGGCGGCCGCTCAAAATTTCGACCAGACTGACCCAGGCTTTTCAAAACAAAGGCCAGACTGGCCGCTTGGCATCGCTGGCGATATCAAATTTATCCATCACCAAGATAGTACAGGAATAGTCATTCAGGAACATTCTCTCCTGAAAACCGCCACAGCCGGATACTACGGCGGGCTCTATGTTTTGGTACAACCTGCATTAGTGTTTGACCTGTTTTTCGTTGATGAGCAGGATAACGTGACCAACTCCGAAGTCTCATGTATCCAAATATGCGGAATGTTTCCCCCCCCGTGGCGTTCCGGAACAAAGTTTGGGTAAATGTCAGAGCTACTCAATCTCCACTTGTACCGGTGTGCATTCCCCCACTGGCTTTAGTGACCGTAGGTAAAATATTTGAATTAAGCAGACAATTCCCACTGGCATTTTTGCGCTGAAAACTCTTCCCGAATAATCCGTCATTTTTTGTTGAACTGCCTAGCTATATTGCAATATTTCAAAAGATAATCCCTTGGTTGAAATTATTTTTCTTTAAATTGCCACATAGAGCTGGGCCCTAACAAATACTGCTCTTACTTCCTTGTAATGTAAATTGCAATTCAGTTCCTTTGCCAGATTGGTATATAGTTGAAACAGTTGTTAAGGTGTGCTGAGCCTGTTGCATTGTGATATGCCTAGGCCTCTGTTATCAGGGTACGGGGTCATATGCCAAAGCATGGACTTTCAGTAATCCGGGGCTCCGTTTATATTTGGTCTGAGGCCTGTTCATTACTTGTATTTAACTTCAACAAATTTTAAAACATAACTCACCGATAAACGAGACCAAATTCTTCATCTATTATTAAACTTAAGAATATTATTATAAAACGCAAGAGGCAAGCCAGATCTAAACCTTAGGATCCTTGAAAGTCCTTGTTGAGGCAGACAGCCCAGTACCCTTATACGATCGAGGTATTTCACGATGCAACGACCTTGGTACAAATTAACAACGCTTGGCACCATGCTAAGAACCTCACAGAACATGGTGGGTGAGAAATAGAAAAGCCCGGAAGTCCATAATTTCTGATGGCAAAGACGGCGTCTAAACATCATAGGTTAGTGTTTACTTTGTTCACCTTTGTGACCGAACACTTTGGGAAATGAGCTACGACTTAGTCTCCCTAGAAAATCTGGTGTGCGAGGAACCACGTTGCAACTTTTGGTAGTGGGTAGTGTGATGGTCTGAATTCCTACAGCTTATGAAATGTTCCGTCAGACAACACACGGGCTGGTCTAACAAAGCCACGCAAATATTTACTAAATACTTTGTCTCTCGTTATTTGGAGGACTATGGTACAACAACTGATAGGTGTCAACCATGTGGCTGAGTGGTGGCTCACTGTGCAACATAATATAGCCAACCCAATACTGCACCAAACCGAGTGAAAAAACCGTACATTTGTTCCCCTTTACCTTGAAAACATATCTACGGTTCTCCCACTGGATTTGGTCCAGTATTGGGTTGGTTATATTAGGTTGCACACATAGCCACATGGTTGACACTTATCGGTTGTTGCACCTATAGCAAGGATCATTGCTGGCTGGTTTTCTACATTCCAAAAGTTCGTTCCCATCGGCGCTTCACGGTGGTGGGTGGTGGGTGGACCGAATTAGGTCATTGCGGGAGCAGCGTACTCCTCCAGCCTTGGAAATCCAGTCTCTCAAGATCAGAAATTATTTCTGAGCCCCACGTGGACATTCAAGCCATTTTTTCTGCCGTGCACAACTTTGCGCTCATCATATTTGGATAGAGTGCTATCAGCGATAGGGTCAGGTTGCCTTAGCAAACAATTCCTCCAGTCGGAAATATTATAATACTAAATCTATGAAGAAATTATATGTGAAATAAATTTTGTTACTTACGGATTCTTATCATATTATATTGATATCATTTTCTGCCACCAAACACATAGTTTTTGTAAAGGTGACATAATAGTATATACGATCTCACCTGATACAGATAAGATAACCACTGACTTGTGTGCGGCTAGCAAAAAGGCCCGAATGCCCATGTGGGACAGGAAGATAATCTGGTTTTTGAGACCCTAGGTACCAAAGATTGGCCCAGACCCTGCGGGAGCCGCACGTCACATTTGGTTGAGACAGTCAACGACCATAGCACAAGGACCGGTTGTCTTCTGCGGAAAGTCACCCCACATCCTCGAAAGAAAAATCAATTTCTATAACGATTATGACTCCCAATACCGCGATTAACACCTGGAACAAAAGCGGGTCTCCACCTCCTATCTCGTCCCCACTGCGTACATCGCCCATCGTTACTCCCGATAGTCTTCAAAAGTCGGTCGCTCAAAGCCCCAGCAAACCGAAGAAAAGACATAATGGTAGTGCATCAAATTCCGAGGTGTTGGCCAAGCGCTGCCGTGTTGCGGGAGGATCAGTAGTGAAGGATACTGCGATACCGGATGCCAATATTACCGGTGGAGCCGTTGATATCGAAGACCTCATAGTCAAAATTTGTCAAGGTATTGAAAATGTTGGCTCGGCCGCTGATCAAGCTCATTTGGGTACTTTGCGCAGTTTGCAGTTAGCACCCCCGGGACATCCGATTTCCTTGTTCTGTAAGGGATATGCTGACGGTATGAGTAGGGATCTTGTCCGTGAGATGCGGCAGCATGCCGAGATCTGGATGGCTAAACTGGAGCAATTGAGTAAGGATTTCGACGAAACCAACTCCAACCTTGCCCAGTGCTGCGGCTGGCGGGAACGCGATCCTATCGTGTCGGGAGAAATTGCATCAAAGAGTGGGGACGAGGAAACCATCCAATTTCAGTCAACGCCTTCCGCAAAGCGGTTCCACGATGCTGAGGAATACGAGACTGGGGAGGGGCAAGCGAAGAGGTGGGGGCAACAATAACTTCATTCCCCATCAGTCTTGGCCAATGCGCGGGGAAATAGGTGACCAGGAGTTCTACCGGCAGGTGATTTGATTTAATCGGTACAAAACAGGTTGTGTTGATTCATCCATCAGCCTGGTGGTTACAGTCTGCTTTTGCTTTTGCTTTTACATTTTTATCACTCGCCCCATTTGTTTGCTATTCGTTCTCCAGACGTCCGCGGTTCCGTTTGTTTCCTCTCAGGTTGCCATGATCTGGTCCATTTTTGTCCTCTCAATTGGTGCTTACTTGATTTGGACTCTTCACCTTTTCCAATAAAAGTTTCGGTTATTTTTCCTCCATCATATTCTGTTTTTTCCCTCACACCTTCTCGATTTCCCTCCGGATTCCTCTTTCATTACCTCCACCTCCCTTCCTACGTTGTTTCGCGACTGCTGCTGACGTACGGAACGACTGATGACCGCAATATCCGCTTCTCGATATTATCACCATCGTAATGGGATTTCTGGCAGTGGTAGATAGATAGACTCGTGGCTGGAGATGTGTGGATAAATTGGTTGAGCTTGGGACTGGGGTGTGTTCATTTTTCATTGCTAAAATTCGCTTTTTTGTACCCTTGTTCTCTCTTCATTGACAGGACTTGTATTCTAGTGCTGGAATGTCCAGAAGATTGGAAACTTCGTTTTATAACAATTGAAGGAGCATGGTACAAACTACTCTTCTTCCGGATTCTTGTACTCGTCACACCACCCTCCGACAATCTTTGATAACAGAATAACCTGTATTAGGTATTTCATGGTATGTACCGTTACGGGCTATGTGAATATAGAGAAGGCCAGCGCAGTGGACGTGGTATTCGCTCCGCCTCTGTAGTTATGATATGAGGATGTGAACTGAAGTTGGGAATAACACGTCCGGATGAGGGGGCAACAGTTTAGGTACGATCTTCTGTATCTTGGTTATCCCGCGTGATCTATCGGGACCAATGTTGTAAGAGAAAGTGCGTATCCACCAAGATTTAGTGTTCCGGCCACGGCAACAAATTGAGACCAATTTTGATCCGGCAACTCCTCGTCAAAGATCGTGACGACTCTGGAGTTCCACTAACCCTTCCCACATTAAAGGACCATATCTCTGCTCCCTTGTGGCCAGTCACTCCCGCAGTTACACAACAATGACTAGAATGCAAGCAGGGCATATCCCGGGCTCTTTTCACTTAGAGAAATCGGTGACGAAAGCAAAGAGGCAAACCGGTTAAGAAGTGACAATGAGAAGGAATGACAGGAAACGCATTTTTCTCTGCACCGCAATCGACGGATACGGAATGATAGCCAGTTCCTGCGGTCGGAATGATAACATGGGCCAAGGAAATTGCCCGTCGAGCATGGGGAAGTAACGAGTGCTCGCACGGGTGTGCATTCTATGGGAGAAGAATTTCGCGACGGCGAGTTCGGTCTCTATGACAACGCTATTTACTGTGACGGTACTCAGACTCGATAATGGAAGACGCAGAAGCCCCGGACCGACATTAGCTATGATAGGCGAGCGTAAATCAGGACCACTAAAAGTTGGTGAACTGGTCCTTGGAACTAGTACTCAATGGTGATTACAACAGATTTCGAAACAATAGAGATCTTAGGGTTCACACAGATAGACAAAGGTGCGCGCGGGAGATGATACTGACAAGGTTGGCGGTCCCTGTGTCCCTTCCCTTCTAATTATATCCGCGTATGATGATGTCGGCTATTCGCCCGAAGGACTGTCCGAGTAAGCACAGCTTGAAACTACTTGACAATGAGCTACAGCGGGATGTGGGAAAATTTATCAATGGGAAGGCACGAAGACAGCGGCTCCGGGCACGCGGTTGAATGGTATGTCAATGCCAGGGACCTTGGAAAAGATGGAATAAATATCCGAACAGGAAAAATATCCCAGGGAAAAAAAAAGTAATTTGAAACTGATTGGAAGTGAAGTATAGCCTGATGAACTAAGTATAGGTGACTGAACAGAGATAGAAGGATGAGACCCAACATGGATGAAGAAAACTTAAAAATGATCGGAAGATAAATACAGGAGACAGTTCATCGTTCAGGGAAAACAGACATCCTTTGTCACCTATTACAAACAGACACCAGGTCCTTGGTCATATTCAATGTGGGGAGGCTCTTATTGCTGTATTGTGGCAGGTTCCCGCAACTCCCCGCAAGAGGCGTCACTATGTCCAACGAGACGATCAAACGAAGAGCTCAATGCGCCCTTAGTACTGCGACAGAGCCATTTCTGCCGTATAACAAACCCAATGCTGGACTAAATCTAGTGGAAAAACCATAGATATGTTTTCAAGGTAAAGGGGAACAAAAGTACGGTTTCTTCACTCAGTTTGGCCCAGTATTTCGTTGGCTATATTATGTTACACACTGAGCCACCACTCAGCCACATGGTTGACACCTATCAGTTGTTATACCATACTCTCCAAATGAACGACATACTAACGGCATCACAAAAATCTACTAATCAGCTCCCGGTCACACGATACCGCGAGATTTCCTACCGCCCCCGTCATTAAGTTTGGTAAGCGACAGCTTCGATATGATGATAAATAGAGCTTAGTATCTCGCCATTATTACCATCATATGGCAGTTATCCGAGCGTGGGTGATCCTGTCGACCGCATCACCCATCCCCCGATCGCCGGAAGCCGTGCTGTTGATCCGAAGTTTTCTTCCGCCGTCACAATGCCCATTTGGGAGAAAGGAGAGAGATACCTTAGCCCACGGGGAACCAGGATGTAGCTCCAGGGGCAGGCAAGGGTCAGTCTTATTGTTTCAGTATGATATCATACCCATAGATTCGAATGGGCGAGGTTTATGACCCTGGCTTGGGATCTGAGGATTAAAACAGACACCTAATCGCCTCAATCAATCAGCTGATTCTATGCTCCTTCTTCTTCGCCTGTTTTGAGTATTTCCAATTTCACCAAAGCCAAAGAAATCTATTATAGTATTATCTAACTAGAAGGAAGAAAACGGAAAGGGAAAAACCCAAATGAAAGGAAAAGAGCTCAAGAAGCAACATTCGTAACTGTCCACTGCATCCTCCTGTTTTTCCCCAAGGATATGTTCCACTGGCGGAGGCTTTTGTAGGGAGTGTCGCTGCCCTTGTCACTGGGGATCGTAGCCACCGATATGTCCAATGTGAAGGCAGGTGTTCTGCCTCCACGCTGGGCTGCCTGCCATGCGGTGGCTATCGTCTAACTCCCCTATCAAGGGAGGCTAACTGGTGTCGTGGTCCTTGCATGGCGTTAACCTGAAAACATCTGGAAAGAGAAATCTGTTCGTCTAGTGAGTACTCAATATACGCCTTGTACGCGTCTGAACGCCGCCGGCTGAGAGTTTGAATTTCTGTTTCTGAGATTCCCACTTCAGCGGCCCACGTAGTGGCCCCCCGACGGAAACTATGCCGATTCCATGGGCCGTTTCCCAAGCCGCCCATGATAGCGAGTGCTTGTAGTCTTTCGACTACGTATTCCCTGGTGAATGGAAGTTGCTCCCATCGGCCAATACAGAATAAGGGTGGTTGAAAGTGGCGGTGGGTATCGCTTTTAAGGAATTCGACCATGGCATGGACTGGGAAGCCATCATCGTAAGTGGCTGCAATATTAAGCGTAATACCTTTGCGGAATGGGTCTGCTTTGGATGATGGGAGGATAAGCTCCATATGTGTTCCGCCTCCCAACATGCGAATACTGTTTATGTTTAAAAACCAATTCGCGAATGCCGGACCTAGTTCACTGTCGCTAGCCTTGTATGTGAACTCCCCTACACGCAAAAACCCAGTAAATGCAAGTATGAAGGCTGCTCGCAGTACCCTGTTGGTGTAGTTTGGTATTCTTAAGCAAGTCAGGAGTTGGAGGAGGTACGGGCGGGTCAGTGGTGTTCGAGGACGGCGGTCAGGCTGGTTGTGGTACGTTTAATGCCTTGGATCATTCGCTCAAGCAGGGGGTCCGTGAAGGCGCTACAGTCGAGGCCAAGGTCCAGTTGGTATGACTTAATTCCTGATAGGTAGAGCTTGAGGGTTTTGACTTTTACTGTTCCGGCGAGGGAGCAGAGCCATTCTATAAGCCATATTGGCTTAGCGGGGAAGCAGCCTCCGTTGTGGTGGCGGTAATCAGATAGTGTACAGAAGAGAGAGAAGCGGGAGCGGGGGGTATCGTAGTTGCGCCTTGTGGATGGTGCTAAGCCTCGCCAGAGATAGTAGGCAGCTATTCTGGAAAGACCTGATTCCTTTAGATTAGAAAACCACGATTCCGGAGGTTGTATACTGGGTGTATCAACTGCGGGGCAAGGTCAGTAATTCTATCATAGTCGAACCGGGAGAGTGCATCTGCTAAGGCATTCTGTTTTGTAGATATCCATTGTCCCTCTAGCTTAAGATAAAATTTTGCTGCCAGCAGCAGGCATCGCCGTAAGACAGTCATGGAAGCTCCCCTAATTGTCCCATTGTCTATTCCATACGCCACTGCTCTATTATCGATATGAAGGACAACCTTTTTCGCTTTCCACTGGTCGCCCCAGTGTAATAATACTTGTTCAACAGCTCGCATCTCTTGGGTGTTGATGTGCTCCCGGGTTCTTACTACATTGGCGGGTAAGGGAATGGAGGAAGCCGCACCAGGGTGCGGGATAGTGTCCCCCTCGTTAAGGTAGAACCCCCCAAGTCCTTTTGTACTGGCTGCGTCTGACCAGACTGACACTCTGTTTCGTGCCCTAGTCCTAATTGACCTTTCTGGGCATCTTGCAAGCAACTCCGACCACCACTTAAGGTCCTTGCGGGCCTCTTGGGATATCCAGCGTCTCCGATTTCTTCCCTCCTGTGGGAAGTATAACTCCATGTTGTACAAGCGCCTGAGAAATGTTCGCCCCAGGGGGACAACTACAGCAACGAAGTTGAGGTATCCGGTGATCTTTTGCAAGTCCAGAAGTGATCAGGACTGCTGTTCCATAGCGCCGGCAACAATATCCCTTGCCTTCTTGAGCTTCTTTGATGGGAGTCGAACTACCATCTTTTGCGTATCGAATTCTACCCCGCCAAATTGGCAATCTGACCTTCCTCGTTCTTTGTAGTCTTAATTTCGAGTCCGACCTTGTAGCAGAGCTGGGCAAAGGTTTGGCCGCAGTCGGTGGGGCTTTGGGAAGTCGGGAGGACTATAAGAAAATCATCAAGGTAGTGGATAACGTCTGCGGCTAGGGCTTGTTGTTCGAATCTCTCTTCTAAGATCAAGTGGAAGACCTCCGCGAATAGATAGAATAGGTAGGGCACCGTCCGGAAACCGAAGGGGAGGAATCGCTCGCCATAATATTACTTTTCCCAGTGGAATCCAAGAAGAGGTGTATCGTGAGGCGCTACTGGGATGTGCCGAAAAGCACTTTCGAAATCCCCCTTGACCAGTTGGCAATTCTCCCCGTGCTTTTGAATTGCATAAATGGCTTGATCTATGGTACTGTAAGTTATACGCCCATAGTGCTCCGGTATTGCCCCATTAATTGAGATAGGTTCTGTGGATGGGTAGGAAAGGTGATAAATTCGGCGCTTTGTGCCGTCTGCCTTGTCTGTGAGGCCTAGGGGCGAGGCAGTGAAGTATTTTGGGAGTGTATTTTCTTCGGCATACTGTTCCAAGCGTCCTTTCCTCAATTCGGCCTGGATGTCTGCTGTCACTAGTTGGGAGTCTACATCGGCAGTTGGCAGGTTTGGGTAAATTTTTGCAGATGTCCGGCACCCTTCGTACCCAATTCTGGCTCCGAACCGGCATATCCCCAAGATGGCGGAGATTACCGGCTTGTCTGGGTAGTCGCTTGTCAACTCTTTCCATCCTTCATACTTTAGCTGCCCTGCTGGCATAGGGCAAGTGTGGGGGGTGAATAAGAGGTAGCATAGTGAGGTATTTGGCCGAGCTGGCTTCTGGCTACTCGCTTGTCCTGGGAGTGTTGGTTGGGGTGCTGTTTGGCTCTTGGAGGTGTCCAAATGCTGGGGAGAGTATACTTGGAATGGAGTAAGCGGAGTGATAGAAGTGCAGAGGTTGTTTAGACAGAGTTGGGGGGGAGGGGGGGAGGGTATATGTATCGTATGCTAGATGGGGAGGGTATGAGTGGGCAGGTAGGAAGAGGCAGGGGGGGCGGGCCGTAGGACTAAAAGGAGATATAGGGGCCTAACGCCGGTGAGGCCCTGTGCGGGATGCGTGAGGTTGCCCTTGGTTTGAGAGAGGCCAATGGGAGACTTGATGGCTGCTGCCACAGGAAATGCAAATGTGTTGGTAGCGGCAGTGGGAGGACCGACATTCCCGGTAGTTCCAGTTGCGACATGCTTGTCCGTTCAACTGTGCTGCACCAGCCAGTACTAGTGGCGTATTTGATGATGCTAGGCCTATGGGGTTTTGGTTGCTCTGTTGCTCGGAGGTTGAGTAGGTTGAGGCTGCTGCCATGGGAGGGTAGGTGAATACCGCCCAAGTGAAGTTCTCATGATTGGTGATATCGTATGTCCTGCGAGTCGCTGCGGGTACTGACTTGTAGCCAGGGTTCCATGACAATTGTGGGATTGGGTGCGCGAAACATTTAGAAGCCACCAGTTCGCTGTCCAATAAGCGCCACTCGATTGGTTGGTAAATGTTCTTTCCACCGGCGACTCTTTTCCTGTGGAATTGGAAGTGGTAAGATCTGACTCCCTCCCAGCTATATTTTTCAAACAACTCGTACAGGTTCATAGTGTATATTGCTAGGGCAGTTGCGAGTTCACCTTGTAAGGAGTGTGGAGCCAACTTGATAAGTATTCCGGTATAGGCTGCCCAAGCCTTGAAAAGACTCGTCATGCGGTATTCAGCCTCTTTTCCATCACGTTCTGCTTGCTCGAATTCGACCCCTCCGATGCTAATAGTACGCTGCGATTCGGAACGATCTTCTCCTGTTGCTAACAACCGGCATATGTTCGTAGGTTTAAAACGATTTTCAATTATCTGGGTTAACGGACTTCGTTCCACCCCCGGGAACAAGAGCTCTACTGCCTCGGCCATACCTGATGCACTCTCACCTCCCATACCAATTAATTATGCCGTGGGGCTATACATACCCAGTGCTCTTGTCCTAGCAGGAGCTGTCGCCTGCTCTCCATCTTGTCCTCGTCTCAGCTCAGCTAGCTGCCTCTCCAGTTCTTTAATCCGTGTAAGCGTACGATTTACTGGTCGTAGTGTATCAACTACGGGCTGGTTTGGTGCATAAGGGTTTTGGGGCTGGGAGGGGAAGTGGGGGAGCTGCTGGAAGCTCAGTCGGAGAACCACACGTTCTACTATGTCTTGTTCGTGGGATCGTAGTAGGTCTCGCATAGTGTTGATATTGATTGAGTCATTGGGTGAAGGCCCGGGTGCCGATGGGGTGTCTGGGGAACTGGGTGTTACCGGAGTTGCTGGCGCTAAAGAAGGTGTTAACTGGCGGGTATCTGAGTCCTGGTTATGTGGTGGGGTATTCGTTGACACGGATTGTCTATAGTCGGGATCCTGAGACTCGGCCTCATCATCGCCACTACATGGGCTGTTCGATTGTTGGCTACCAGGCTACTTGGTTTCTTGCCTAGGTAGATTGCCATACCGGCTAGGGGGCTGCCGGGTACGTGTATTCTTCCGTATTCCCCCACGAGCTTCCTGTCGGTTTCTCGAATTGGCGTTGTTATTGTGCGTGGACAAAATTAAGCGGAGAACGACAACGACAACGGACACACAATTTGCCCGGTGATGGCAACCCTCATACATTCAACCACCTCAACATCAACCAACAAAAATAATAAAAAATAATATAAATACATAGCAGTAATCAGTACTTAGTATACCATCCATCAGCCTTAATAATTGCTTCTACCCTATTCACCATAGATCCT
>JACCEG010000087.1:256817-297119 GCA_014065205.1 Tuber brumale | reverse complement strand
AAACCATACACCCTCCCCCTTGTCCATTGACTGAGATGCTTAGAAGGAATAGGTTTTTTGGGATGACTGCGAAGAACAGGAGCCATTATTTCTCAGAATAAAAAAAGAGGGGGTATTATGGGATATAGGTTGGGTGGTAATGATCTTTGTGGTGGGGCTGTTGTGCGAGGTTGTCTGGGAGCGATCGGTTGTCATGCCCCCTGGCACCTCCGCTTAATTTTGTCCACGCACAATACGACGCGTCGAGCCTCTACTGCGTGGCATGGTGTTTGGAGATTTTCGGGGAGTGACGCTTGGGTACTATGGGGAGAGTTTTTTGTAAAGGCTGGTCCTTAGGGGCAGTTTCTGGCAAGTCTTGTATGGGCGAAGAAAAAATGAAGAACGCGAGGTATAGGAAATGAAGAACGCGAGCTGCTGGAAGAGGGAAGCTTGACGATCTGGTAACTTCGAGGGAGCTGGGCAACCGGCTATACCTTATCCCACCCACCTCCGAAGCGCTCCCACCCCGGCTGACCTGGTTGCCGAGGCTTAGCCCAATTGGCAATGGGTTGTTCCAACCCGTCATTAAACGACCACATCCACGTCCGACCCCGAGATACGGTAGCAGCAGCAGCAAGACATCTCACCCTCGTTGGGAGGCATTCTGAAAGCTGAATCATGCTGATTGTTGGGCTAGTGGTATCCAAGTCCGGCGTGTCGAGGTGAATAAAATCCATGGCGAATCGGAGGGGATTCGCCAAACTCCTCTTGGGACTATGGGAGTGTGCTTATAGGCGTGAATGGGCTAGGGGAAATATATCCGGTACGGCCCCAAGTGTTTATATGTTGAAAGTCTAGATCGTGTACATCATAGTGATAGAGTTGGCAATTAAAGGAGCATCGTCAGTCGTGACAAGCGGCCAGTTCAGCCAATATTTTGAAAAACCTGGGCCAGTTCTGGCGTAATTATCCGCGACAACCGGGTCCAATCAGCTAGTAACCCAAGTGAAAGCTACTTGATTCTCACTCAATTTGAGGATATCTGGGAACGTCGCCCAGGCCTTGCACATTCAATCATTGGGAAGAGGACAAGGTAATCTACATCTTCCAGGTGCTATAGATTTCGCTTCAGACGAATCTAGGTCATCAGCCGATCACGCCCCACGAGACCCACAACTATTCAACAGTCACAATACCATACGTCAACACAATCTATATGATGCCTAAGACAGATCACCAACACCTCGGCTGAATTTGTTTATCAACACTTAGTTCACCTTAATGATCATGTCCAGTGATCGTGTGACAGCTCCACCTGCAGGCCACCTAGTCGGGACCAGGTTTTGGCTTCGAAAAGCACCTTTCCCCCAATCCAGCCGTACTCCAAGCCTGACTGACGAGTCGATTGGGTTCATTGCAGATATCGGGAGACACCTGCAGATATATAGATAGACAGATATTCGCTAATATTTATTCGATATCTGATGATACCCTGATTCCAGAGTGTCAGTGCTTGGACCAACCAATAGAGAAATTGGTGGAATGTTGATTGCCACCGATAGCCTTCGGGTCAGGGAGAGTACATCTGGGTTTGTAAAGTGCTCATAGTCTCGTACATAGCTCGAGAACCGCGTCCATTAACAACAAGAGAACGAGAAGTCCCAGGTAGATTATCGCTTTCGGGAGATCCCCCCCAAGATTTATAAACCGTTATTAATGTTTGTCTTGCCAGGAGGTAGGGGAGTGAGAGAGAGGGTCACAGGAGAGCTCCCCGAGGGCTTCGGAGGTGGCAGAACAGTGAGAGAATAGGGCTATGAAGGCGGCTGTAGTTGCGCATCAGGGCAAGTTCCTCTCTACCTGTGCCAAGGTTGCAGCTACGGGGCTGCGACCCGCGAAAGCTCGCTGGCTCGCATTTCGGCGGCACTCATCCTGAGTGCCCGACAGCTCAACGTCAATTTTCAGCTCAACGTCAGTTTCTGGCTACACATTGGTTGGTGGCTCCATGCAATCTGATTCAGATTTATAAAAAGAAAGTATCCATGATAATGATCACGGGTATTAAACATCAAGTGAGACCGCGGGAAATGCATGTAAAATGGAATATCATCCCTGAAAAAATCCCATGAAGACTTATGTTCAACTGCTTTGAACATTTAGGTCTTGTTTGGCACGCCAACTGTTGTGAGGTAAACCTTAGAAACTTCGGTTTGTAAGGCTTACCAAACAACCATTTTGTAAGGTGTGCTAAGCCGTTGTTGGTAAAGTGTTGTGTGCAAAAACAGGGCAACTTTTGTAAAGTGAACACAATAAATCAGGCGCTATCTAGGCTCGACCCTAAACAAGAGTAGCAAAAATGATAATATTTCAGACTAGATTACCATTATTCAATTGTATGAAATATTTAGTATTATATTATTCTATCATCACGATTCATAGTTGTATGTAATAAAACTAGTTAAGAGAAAGTTGAATATTATATATGTATTTAAATGATAATTGATATTGGGAAGGGTATTATAACTCTTCATAAACTACATTCAATCAAATACTACTTGTCAATCAATACCGCTTTTATAATATTAACAGATTATAATTCGATTAATATGAACGACAATCAATTGGAGCCAGAAGATGCCGCAATTATTGAAGCTATCGCCGCCCAATCAGTCTCTGTACTATCGCTATTGCAAAACTATCTTCTTCAATCGATGCCGCCATCAATACAAGCGAAGCATGTATCGGCCCATGCTGCAGAAGCTTATACAGAGGAGATTCTGGCATCTTCCCACAAGCAGAGAACATTTGAGCGTTTCCATATATCATTGGAGATAGGACTGGTGGGCATTCAGGAAGAAGGAGACTGTAGTGGTGATGTAACACTATCTATCCTATTTCAATTAAGGGCTAACTCACTATTTACCAGTCATGAGCTTGTTTGTAAATTCTTAAACCCTAAACTTTGCAGCTATAAGCTTTCCAAACTTTGCCATACAAACAACATTGCTGCCAAATACAGCAAACCCTACAAACCGCTTTTTATAAGGTAAACCTTACAAACCGGAGTTTGTAAGATGTTATCTTACAAAGGTTGGCGTGCCAAACAGGGCCTTATACAACTCCAACCTAACCTCAAGCCTAGAATTGACTGTGAGCCACGAAATTGCATAAAGCAACGATCCAATCTGGAGCCACAAACAGATATTGAGCCGCAAAATTCTATTGAGCCACAAATTGACATTGCGCTGCAAATTGACGTTGAGCTGTCGGGTACCCAGGATTAGTGCCGCCGAAATGCGAGCCGGTGAGCTTTCGGGGGTTGCAGCGCCCTAGCTGCAACCTTGGCCCGAGTATCCCTAGATATCTTCCCAAAGACCTAGTGTATGATACAAGATAAATCACTTACACATCAACAAAGATCATTTGATTATCAAATTTCTACGAGCTCCCATCAGCTAACGGGAGGCGCAAATGCCAGATGATCGCAATATGCTTTATACAATTGAGCCTGTATAAGTTAAAACCAGATTATTAGACTTTTGTGAAAAGTGTGGGAAAATACATGGCAATGATGGTTACCTAACAAAAAAAGTTTTAAGATATACCTAGCTTTATCTTTACCATATTTCTATAGAAAAACTGCACATTCAAAAGAAACTTCAATATTCTTTTGTAACTATTAAAATTGTTTTCAGCCTAACTACTTTATACCTATGATTTTAAATTTACCAATAGGCTTCACCACACTGTTTTCTGTGACCCACCATCACCCAAACCCGGCAGACGACCACCACCTTTAGGCAAATTACCTGCATCTACCACTTGTCTTGCAGTCACCTGTATTCCAACATCTTGGCTATTATCTATACCCATTTGGGGCCTTGATGGAAGTTTAGATACTGTTTGCTATTGACTCTATCAGTATATATGAACAGGTGACAATCAATTAGATTAGTGAGATCCTACAGGTGAAATATGGTGAAATGATTGGAAAGACTTAGTTATTACAAAAGTTTAAGGTAGTTAATGACAGATACATTATCCATTAAACTGTATAAATGTGACTTTTTCAAACTTTATATGAATGCGTTCTTTTTAGAACCTACATCTGGGCACTCAATGTGAAACAATTTTTGTTAGCCTACAATGCTTCATAAATATGTATAGTATATATTCATCAATTCAAAAAATATTCATGAACCTTATAATATTATACTGTAATATGCAGCTTCTGAATTAAAAAATGTCACAAATGCCAAAATGCATTTTTTTGGACTAAAAGTATCTTGCATTTCTCAAGCATTAGTACTACCAAATCCCCTCTCAATTGGACAACTGCTTCTTATGGTATTTTGAATTAAAGTTGCTCCATTTTTTGTATGAAGGTTAGTTACAAAAACAATATCATAAAAGAGTTCTAAAATTAAACCTCTAAAGCTGAAAGGTTACAAAATCTTGACAACAATGTATTGTTTAAAGAAATGATAATGCTTTATAGCTGTAGTATAATGTTATCGAGAAAGTCTTGGAATATTGCTATCCCATTAAACGGCAGAGCATTGAAGCTCTGAGTACCACTATTATTTCTGAAGTATGATCTTCATCAAGGTAAGAGAGAGATAAGAATACAATACAGGCTGATAACTAGAATGAGCAGAGAAGCCCACAAGAAGTATCTAGTACATATAGTATTTGTCAACTACAAGGATGTGGTTGGCCTCCTGGCTCCATGAATAAAAAGCACCAGAACATCACATATATATATAGTTAAAGTTAGATTCTTTTACATAGAAAGATTTGCTATTTTATTCTCACATCTTTTATGTACTAGCCAATTTATCAAGTATCCAGACACCTTCTTGCCAAAGGAGGTGACTAGAGTACCACAGTGTCCAGATACTTTATGAATCGGCTAGTACTTCAAATACCCCTAAATAGTTTTCTTATAAAGTAGTAGCATGTCAAAGTTGGAGTAAAACTAAAACCTGATTTACGCGGAATTATGTTTTCTGGTTGCCACACTTCAAATGCGTTTTTCTCATCGTCGCAAAAAAAGCCCTAGAGCCGGTATGGTAACACTGCGACCATTCTATTCGGTGACTGTTCCGCGTACAAAGCTACCAGTTTGAAATAGAAGGAAAACCATTTTTGTATGTGGAATGGCCGCTGTACTGAATGGTCGCAGCGTTTTCCAACAGTCCCCAAGTGTAGGTTCCAAAAAAACTCGCCTTCATAATATATATTAATATCTTGTGGGTAATGATATTACATAAGCGATATATCAATGTTGCAAAACGGTCATTCAACTTTAAAGTATAATAGCACAACAACCAATTATCTATTGCCCATAATTTTCAATTCTCTAGATACAGAGGAAGCTAGAGTTATTTTAGATGGTACAAAGTAGATTTGTGAAATTTTCACTATTTTGGACATAAAGCATGCTACAAAGGTCATCTGGAGTTCTATAATATTTTCTAAGCCACTTTACAACTACTCTACATGGTTAGCTAGATGGTTAAGCAAAAAACAATGTTTTGCGGTGGAGGTCAAAAAATCAGGTTCTAACTTATACAAACTCTAGTGATATATGATAATCCTGTTTATCTATCGATGTACCTAACGTAACCACAGCATTATCCGTGCCAAGTAGAAAATTAAAGCCATAAATATTGAAACAAAAACAAGTTACGAATACCCAATTCCAGCATTTTGTGACTACCAACCTGGTGCCCAGTATCATGAACTATCACACATTTTTTTTAATCGCTTAGCAAGTTGAGTTGATTTCAATTCTTTGGACGCGACGTACGAATTAACTATCACAAAAATACAATATTCCTCAAGTTTTTGAAAAGCATTAGCAGAATCGCATACTGCTATAACACTAACTGAGTCTGTTCCATGATGGGAAAATATCTTAGAAAGATGTCTAATGACAGGATTTTCTTGCTCCCGAGTGGTTCCATAATATATAGCACAGTGCGTCTTAAAGCTGTTATCAATATTCCCGTGAGGAGTCTGGAATCTGCAGCTTCTGTTCCTGCACGATTGGTTGTTGCATCAGGGTTGAAGCGATGCAACAGAGTAAATGTGATTGGGGACAAAGAATTAATGCAAGCAAAAAGATGACGCAACCTTCTAGAATCTGGGCGGTGGAATCATGCAGGCGAAGGTATACGGTTCAACGAGGTTTCAGACTACTTCCTGTCTCGCTAAGGGTGAGAGAGAATTACAGCCTGAGAAAACAAAAGGAACTAGGGTTATTAGATCGAGTAATGTTAAAGAGATATTGTGGTAAACAGCGGTCTTTCCCGGCCTGGCCAAATGATGGCTGCGCTCTCACAAACGGTCACTCGGCGAAACGAAACGCCAAGAAAACTAAATACGGGGTAAGAACAGGTCTTCACGCCGCTCTCACCCTCTCCCCAAGCACACACTTTCTCTCACCAACTTTGTTTTTCTTGCTCGCAACTTGACTAACAGAAGCGGAAAAAAACAGGACTATAAATAATCGATGCAAAGAACAATTCCCCCCTCATTCAATCACCCTCCACACTCGTCCATCGCCTTCCCGGTTTCTCTACGAAAGTCCCAACTCCTCATGCCCACTCCCTCGCCAACATGAGAAATACAGGACCTCAAAATACCCCGTCGCCCACGCAGCATTTCATTAACCCTCAGGTCCATAGCATCACTATTCCCCCTCCCGGGGCCGCGATCGCGCCCGTCTCTGCCATAACCTCTGCCCGGACAAACAAACGATCGGGAATGGACTGCGACTGACCGACCGCGAGCGACAAACTATGAATTATGAACAAACGCCAACGGCAAATGGTATACGGGTGAATTGCGAATAGCGAACAGAGAACGAATGGGGAACGGCACACGGGTGGACGGCGAACAAACCCAGCGGCAAGCAGATGGAAACTGATGGGCGGTAGAACTGCAGGGGCGATGTGAGAATACCGAGCATGTTCTGAACATGTCCAGCATGTTTCCATACATTCTGGACAGGTTCTGAGGATGTTAGGTAGTGGGAGCATGCCGAGCAGGATCGCCGACTTTCCATCGTTTCCAAGGAATGTGATTACGTGCATCTCAAGGAAGTTGAACCAAGGAAATGTTCGCGAGTCTGGGGAGGACAGGGAGCCAACGGGGGTCGTGAAGGGGGAGAAAGAAGTGGTTTGGAAAGCAGCAGTTTGTGTGCATCATATATCGGACTGGGAAGCAGGTGGGTGAAGGAGGTAAACACCCTTGTGAATAATCTGACAGCGTTCTGTGTACCATCCGACCAGAGCGTCCAAGTGGACAATTGGTGGCTTGTGAAGCCACTCTTTTTCCTAGGATTCAGAGGTGGATGGATAATGGGAATTTCCAAGTTAAAAAAAGAGGTTTCCTTTACAAGGGGGCCAGCGCTCAGTCAACCTGGGCAACCGCGATGATGTGCAGTACTCCCCTGCGTGTGGTGCTAGGGGCTTTGAGTACGACCGGGCTGAGCCAGACTGTTTCTGGGACGGCCGGGCTGGGCTGTGGGATATGGGGTTTTCTGAACCAAAGCCGAGCCCGGCCTGGGTCACCTTCCACCCGATGTTTCAAGAGATCACTTGTCTCATTACAAAGAAATATTGTATTCTTCAACAGGATTAATCTTTTATGAAATTGCGCCGTTGATAGATATTCCGGAGGTGATTAGGAGGTTGTGGGAAGTATGGTATGAAGCGTCTCGAGCCCGGACAGTATATTTGGATATCGTGGCGGCCCGTCGATTGTGGAAGTGGATTTCTCTTAAGCGAGAGGTCTAACAGCAGGCACATGTTGCTCGTATTATCCTATGCCAATCGAAAAGAAGAGTGGAAAGTCTGCAGGCCGTCCATAGCTCTCTCCGGAATATGGTGCAAAGCGACACAACGTGGCTCCTAAAACCGGCTGCACCCGATGTTGGACAAGATAATCATAAGAGCAAGTTCTTCCACAAAGAACTATAGATTGGAGCCATGTGAAATCAGGGGGGGCCTAGGTTATTTTCTTTTATTCACGGCGGCGTGCAAATGTAGTCTGAGATCAACGAGTGCCATTTTTGGTGGGAGTGAAACAGTTCAGAAAATATACCTAAGAGCAGATTGAAAAGTCCTGTACAGTAGGAATGACGAAATCAAAGCGATGATCCTAGATGGGCTATATAACTACAGAAAATAAAACAACTAAGTCAATTCCGATTTATCGTCAATACCAATATTCCTCCTCCAAACAACAAGCTAACGCACTTATGAGTTACTGGATCCCAAGGTGGATATCCTAAACAGCAACAGCAGGAAGGAATTCTAAATATGCTTTGCCTTCAATTATCAAGACACTGTGAAAGGCCTTGGAGGAAATACCTCCACTTTGACTGCTCAAATGCTGGTGGAAGAGTACTCGTATACTTAATGGATACCATACAGGAATATCGTATGCCACCGTTCAGTTTTCGGATGTTGGATACAAAAGTCATCATCATGTATTAGAGATATTTAGTTGTTTCTCTTTTCATATATTATCACAATATGGAAGGTTTGTAAATCTATTTCGGCTGCATCCTCAGTTGCCTATGTTTTCCTTTACATATCACATCATCTTAGCCATCATCTTAGCCATCATGGCTTCCCAATTCTGGGCCGAAACACGATCGGTTCCTAACCGGTTCCATGGAATTGCAGTTCCACCGGAGGACCAACCTTTGAGCACTTGGCACCATACCTAGAAATCTGGAGGGTCTATCTTGGTGGCTAGCGGCTTTGGCTTGGGTCGCGCGGACGGTTGCCCTGGCGGTTTCCTGGGCGCCGCCCTGATTCCGGGGCCGCCGAGACTTTCGACCGGACTGACCCCGGATTTTCAAAACCAAGGCCGTACTGCCAGGACGGCCAGCCGGTTGTTCGGAACGAGGTACAGGCTTCCCGCTTGGAATCACTGACCAGGTGGGGAGCAGGCTACGGCGTCATTAGGAAACTTGACATGGAGATGGAATTGCGGCAAGCATGTGAATAGCGCTAGGCGGCGGAGCGCCCTGTGTGCAACCCAGCCATTGTTGCTCTTTGTGACCACGGTTATGGGAGGCCCGAGACATCGCTAGACGCATCTTGGTATCTCTGCTTCTGGGGCAACTGCTAGCCCTAGCTCGGTAATCGGCCACTCGCCAGAGGTGGGGGTAGTACTCAGCGAAACAGCACAACACCAGAGCTTGTTGTCTCCTCTGTCTTCTCCTGCGAGCTATACAACCCGGCGACACCCGCGAATGCGAAATTAGCGTTGACAGCAAAACATGAGTTCTTCCACTGAGTTCAAGTGTAGGAAAAGGAGCCTTCCTAGTTCTCCACTATCCTCCCCCCTACCTACCTCGTCACTGGTAACTCCCGTTTCTCTGAAATCCTTGGCCGATCACTGCTCTCCAGGTAATAAGAAAAGATATCATCGTAGCCCATCGCGCTCCGCAGAATCCTCTAAGCGCAGTCGTGTTGCAGAACCAGAGGAGGCCGAGGATACTTTGATAGCTGATGGCAATACTCCAGCAGGAAGCGCCGATAGCGAAAGCCAGATCGGCGAAAATTGTGCGGATATCGCGGAGGCCGACTCCGCCACCGAGGCAGAGCCCGATGACGATTGGCCTGGTTTCCTGTTCGCACCAATTCCTTGTTTCCTGAGGGACAGGCTAACGGTGTTAGCAGAGACTTCTTAAATAAGACCCAGCGGATTGTTGAGTCCTCGCATCAGAAAATGAGGCAATTAAGCAAGAACTTTGAAAACATGAGATCCAACTATATCGAGGGCGTACGCCAGCACGAACGCGATCGTATCCCAGGGGTGGGAATTGCTGTCAAGGAACAGACCGAGGGACATACACAAGTGCAGGCCAATGATGCTGAAGAGGAGATCCACGATATCGAAGGAATGACGCCTAAGAAGGCGAAGGGAAAGACGAAAAGGGCGAGGGGGGCGAAACAATAACTTTGGTCACCAACACCCCCGCCCGGCGCCTATCCAATTGGAGAAACTAGAGGCTGAACCAGCGGTTCTGCTCGCTTGTCATATGGCTCAATTCTCCGCAGCTGAGCATGCAGGCGGTACTAGTTGACCATGCTGCCGGATACTAAGTGGCTGATCCGGTCTTCTCATATTTTATACACCTCGTTCGTTTACTAGTCGTTGTCCAAAAGTTTCATGGTCCCTTGATTCCCCTAACGCATTCACTTTCTGGATTTGTTTTTCGAGATTCCCCATTATTGCCTACTTGATCTGGATTTCCCTCCTCGTCAACTTCCCCAATCCATGGCTCCCTTCTTTTTTCTCCCTCCATTTTATTCTTGCCTAGCCTCTCTGCTCTACTTTTCCATTTCCGCTCTCTGCTCCATTTTTCCTTCCGGCGCTCGTTAGGGACATCTGGTCATGTATATAAATTCTGCGTACCGTCAAATCCTCTTGCCGACCTTCTTGTCATTAAATACGATTCCGGGCAGCCATCGATTGATGGACGGGTGGGTGGATATGTGGGGTTAGAGGGGGAAAGCCCGGGACGGTGTTGCTTTTGTTACTTTTTAACATTTTCTTATCTTGTATCCCCCTGTCGCTCTTTATTCCTTGGAGCGGTATTCGCGGGAGTCTCTAGGAGACTTGGCGCTAACATTTCCTTATGATTCAATCGACATGATACAAACCACGTTTTTCCCGTCTCCGGTTATTCTGTTGGTTTCTGCACTCTCCCACTCCTCTTGGTCCCGGATAACTTGTACTGCACACCGTATAACCCGTACGGTTATGGGTTTGCTGGCTCCGACTAATCGCAGCAGAGTGGCCGTGGTATTGTGCTATTATTCCCCGCCATCTGTTAGGTTTGTACACTACGAATTACAGTTTACGCACGCCTTTTTTCATCAGGACCCCCAGACTCCTTGCTGCACCATTAATTCGAGCAACGAAAGGAGCAACCAGCTTACCTTACTAGAAACGATGTTTCTCGGTCGTTGGGCTTAACGGAGGTGTTAGTCATGTCGTGCCGTGGTGCATGTAGGTCTCACACGGCAGTTTTAGTATAAATTATGCCTGGTACGTCTCATGGCGTTAACCACGATATCAAATACCCGAAGTTCACAATGTCATTACAGTAATTTGAGAATTGTGCTGCCTTTTCTCCGCCTGTCCAATACAAGGAGTCGGAGAAACAGGATGTGGAGCAGCGCACGGGCCATGTGATGGGACAAATTGAGCTTTGTAACAGAATTGCAGATAAGCTCCAGGGAAGCTTTTCTCTAGCAGTTGGAAGCCAACCAGCCGTTGTTTACCCATGGTTTGTAATCTGCTTTTAAGGTATCGCTTTGTTGGAAAAATGAGAAAGAAGAACTTGGATCGGTATTTTAACCCGAGCTTCCGAGATCGGTATCAAGTGACTCGTGAGTTAGAGTATCAAGGTTTCGTTTACGTTATAGGCGAGCATTACTGGTGTCCAAGTATTCTGGAGTTCTAAGAGATTCTTAGAAGAGTTCCGTATTATACCCGAGCCAGCCTACCGGCATATCTTACTTGTATATTCAATAACGTCGAAGAGAGGAGATGGAAGAGACTTCGGGACGCAATAATAGTTGTAGTAATTCTCTGTAGTATATGGCAATGCTCCGAGATGTTTGGTCCTTGCGCGCTTCTACTCCATTCGACAATCTGGATTCACTTAACCCTCCGGGTATACACTTTGACAACTTCGAGTGCATGTATCTGTTTCCATGGCTATCAAGCGAAGCAAGACTCAAACTTGGGACCGGAGATTATCGCCTACCATCATGCTAGTATGAACGGGCTAGAGTCCTCCATGTCACGCATGGTCGCCTTAGTCCCCCGCAATCCATTGTGCCAACATTCGCCATTCCTTGCCCTCCACCTTCACGTACATAGCTCGCCAGTTTTCCTCAGCCCCCCATCGCCCGTAATGGTCCCCAATCGACACCTGACCACCTGCTGGAATCTCATGTTGTCAGGCCGGTAACCCATCTCGGTAACAGCCGTCTTTGGGTCTTGAGGAGAGGGACACTAACATCTTCACCGCCCGGTCCGGTCATGAGTGCTTGGCAGTCCGTCCTTCAGGCCCTATGGAGCCGCTAAACCTTTGATAACACTTCTGATGTAATCTGACCTAATCTGAGCAGAAACCCCTTGAAGGCCGCAGCTTTTCAACTCCATCTGCTAAGTGGCCGGGACGCTACAAATATAGGTATAAAGCAGGCAGAGTTAGATAATCTGTCCACCGAGTTTGGAGGGATTAGCACTGTTCCGGTTATTATGAACATTCCTAACGCTTTCTGAACAGTGGGTTTCCTTCTTCCTAGCGGTGAAAATTTAGACTTCTTCCTCCTCTATAATAACACCCTGTCCACAACACTCCGGCCCAGGTACTCACTGCTTGATAAGATCCTTGTAAAGCCCATCTCCCTTGATATCCCTTTATCATATATTTTAAAGTGTTTAGTGTTCTCATGATCACGAGTGCGATTACCTTCCGCGGCCCCATTCAAAAACAGGAACAGACGTTCTCGGATACCCGGGGTGAGTCTAGCGGATTAGACGGGAATATGGAATAAGATTCTTATAATCGCCATAGTAGAAGTCCTGCCGTGGGTTATCTAACGTGGCTCTCTATTGTCTTGAATGCAATGGGGCACAAACAAGAACACTCGAGGATGATATCTGCGCAGTTTCCATTAGCTCACGTGACGATTCTAACCCCACCTTAATAATAAACGGCAGTTCGAACACCCGGGAGAGGGTTCCAGCCATCCAGCATTGGCATTCGGAATCTATTGTCAATGAGCTCGGACCTGCACCTCAGAATTACTTCTCCTCTACCAGGTTCTTTAATAGAAACAGTACTCTAGGAATTTCTTCGCTATGTCGGTGTTGGTTTCCGGCAGCGCGGCAGCCAACACGACCCTCTTCTGTTATGATTTCGAGGTTAGTCCTATTTATTTTTAATTTGGGATGGGTGATCGCTTTGCCTGTCTGTAACGAACATATGAGTAAGCTTCTGTGAGTTTCGACTCCTTTTAGGCGCACTCATATTGCTACAAACAAAGCTAGCAGCCAGGCATTTGTATTTGCCGAGTTTGAAACGAATACATGGAGATTGGAAATTGAGTGACACATTGTGAACAATCCCTGTTCAAGTTACCAAGTGCCTTATTGAGTCTGATACTACAACATTAATTTTGTTATCTCACTTATTGGCATGGAGGTCCACCTTTTGCTTCATTTCGTCCACCTTTCGATAATAACTCTATCCTCTTCCACATCCCTGGCCCCTCGGCCATCCGGCCTTCAGCGCGATGGTAATTCACGTCCCTAGCTTCTGCCAAAAAAATATCTTTCTCATACCTGGCCTTGAACGTCTTCACTCCCTCTTTGACCTCGTGCGTCGTCACCTTCTTGCTCCATGAAATGACTTTGCTCTTCCTTCAGGCTCACTGTCAACCGTATTTTCTTCGTTACTCTCGCAGTCTCTACCAATCAAATCATCTGGTTGGACAGCGTGTACCTGCGTCCAGATTCTGAACTCCCGCATACCGCCCCAGGGCAACGACCATACCTCCTTCAACCAATTCCTCAGGAGCCACAAAGCCCTTTCACTCCCAAATAACCAACGCAACTGTTGGACAAACAAACGCTCTCCCAGTCTAGACCTGGCTTTCCCTCTTATGATAACTGGTAACAAACATTAGTTTGCCAGCACATTCAAGGAAACTGGCCGATCCGGAATGCTGTACCCCGGACCCTACACTAATGGCTAGCGCTACTCGCTGCCAATTGCCTCCGTCGCTACAGGAAAAGCGAGTGCTGCCGAACAATCTTTCATGTATTTTCACACCTGCCAGAGACTACTATATGCTCACTTTGTACTATTTATGAGGCAATAAAACCACATTTTAAGTTTTTCTGGTTCCGGTCTCGGTGAAGCCATTTATACTAGTGAAATTAATGGACTATATTCAAGCCTAATGATCACTACTGACAAGAAGGTTTCTTTTGATTTAAACATGATTAAAATGTAGCTCCGCTCCAGCTGAACCGATATATGATCCTAGATTGGGGAGGTATGTCCACAGAAAGGCCACGATCTTGGGACTGGAACCTGAAGCACCATGTATAAGAGCCTGAATTGCGGGCGGCATGCAAAATGTAAGCAAAATTATATCAAGTCTCCTATTTTGAACAGAGAGACATCTCACTAGTCGCGGATAGGCAAACTACCGTGTGATTTGGTAAGGATGAATTGTGTATGTTTGTTTTTAAAGATGGGTTTTATGAATATTCTCACACGAATAGAGGAAGAAATTATAAAGCTGCCCGTGAAACCACAAGAAAGTACAAAGACTTCGTGTAATAATCATCCCCGGCAATGGCCGCATGTACCAGTTCGTGACCGGAGCCCCATCTGTGTTGGCGCCAACCGCACGGTCTATGATCTCCTCGTTGGTCTGACATGTTTCCCTATGGCCGCCTTCGCTATTTGCCTGAGTGGCCCACAGTAACCCAGCCTACAACCTTTCTGCCGCCCACTTGCCATCGTGAGAAGCTGACCACACTGGGTCCTTCCATCCCTCCAGCCTTGATTTCAGGGGGACAAATACTGGTTCACAGTCCTTATACGCTATCGCACATTGGACAAAGAAATCATGTCAGAATCGATGACTACATGGCAGTTTTCCAGGAGATTTATCAAGCAGTGCTGAATAGATAGACTAGGGAGTAGACCAATCATAATCTCCGAGGTAATATTCCCGCCAAAGTAGCACATTCGAACAAAGCAAGGTTACTACGCCAACCACCACCAAAACCCAAGTCATAGATTTAAGCCCAATCCACGGACACAGCCTTTGAACTGCCAGCGGCGGCACGGTTCCCCCCGTCGGAGCCGCTGACATTGCTAGGCCAATGGCTAAGAACTTGTCCTTGTTCTTGAAGCGCATCGACGCTAGAAAAATTGTGACCCACGGCAACATAAACGCGGAAGGTGCAATGAATACAACATTTGCCCAAATAAAGTCATCTGAGCACTTTGACCTATAAAATTGCTGATTGATCCCGCCTAGATATAGCAACGTTGCCACTGAGTGGAATACCGCAAAGAACCCAGGAAGTCGAAAAGGGCGGCCAAAAGTCGCAATCAGGATGATAATAATCGTGGGAATGATGATTGCGTCCAGCGGCAACCATTCAGCCACATCAATCCCATACGGTGTCACTCCGACGGATTCAGCATAGTAGCTTCCGGACTCACGATAAGATTGTGTTTCATATTGTGGACGTGAGTCCAATGATTATAGCGAGTCGGGCAGAGCTTACCGTGGCATAGCCGTTGTGAGAAAGGCATGATTAGATTTGGAATAGACGGCAACACGGAATTTTGCCCGTACAAAATATCAAATAATGTAATGTGAACCCCCAGGACGAGGGGCCAAACTCTGATCCCACTGACGGGTGCATCCTTGGCGTGAACCGCCGTTTCGCTTGCGGTGGTGTTGTCTGCCAACGGTGAGGGCGTTGATGGTGTTTCGTTTGGATGATGGGCCATGGTTGTGAGGAGGAAGTCGTTCATCGTTGTGAATGCCGGGAGCGTTTCGTCCGCGAGTGCTCGCATTAAAACAGCAGCACGTCGTGTACTTAACCTCTAGCCCATGTATCCATGAGCCATGTCAGCAAGGGGAAGGTAATATCGCGCGCGCATTCTGAATCCAAAAGAACATACATTACAGCTGGGAGTCAGGTTCCGGACACCGCTGGTGGATATTGGGAGCGACAGAAGCCAATAAACATTAATTGGGCCCTTGCGCTAGGGTAAGGCGTTGTTCCGACATGAGGCCATCCGATGCGGCGAGGTTAGGAACATGTATTGCGGGAAAGTGACAGATGGAGATGTACTAAATGACGTGTAGCCGAATTCGGAAGCACCGAGTTCCATTTGCATGGAAACGGTAATCACATTAGAAAAAACCTAGGTCGGTAGCATGTAGAAGAGCTCAATAACGAGTGAGAGATCGTCACCTATACCTCATCGCACCACCGTGACCAATATGGACAATGACGATCTTGTGCGGGTGGTACCAAACCCGTGAACGCTGACAGCCCCCAGACGGTCAGTCTAGACTGTGACACACGTGTTCTTCAAAACAAAAGCCAAGCTGGGCCAGAGTCGCCAGCGGGCCGTTGTTTCAAGTTGTCATTTATGTTTCTTTGAGGGGGAATATTTTGTTGTTTGGCGTGAATAATTGTTCAAAAGAAACCTATCATTTAATCCATATTCGTGATGTGTGATTAGAAGGTTGTGGAGACTAATAGCGTGTTTTCATGTTGGATGGTATGATATAAGGGCTGAGTAGCGGCTGGTGTCGTGCTTGTTGTTTAGCAGATAAGAGACGGTTGACTTACGCGAAATCCATAGAAACAAGAGCATTTTGCTCTTATTCTCCCGTTCCGCGTGATGCAAGGTTGAAAGTCTGCAAACTATTCATATTGTAAATCTGTTTAGATTTCATAGATATCGAGCGGCTTCGACCTCGAACGACCAAAAGCTGACCATGCGGTTGCTTGGGCACCGTAGGGGTTTGGGGGATGCCAATAATTTTGACCTGACTGCTCCAGGCTTTGGTAAACCATCGCCGAGCTCCCAGCGTGGGATCTATGACCGTGCAGATAGGTAAATAGATGAATATCGGGTTGGATAACTCTGCTGTTGTTGGAGAGGAGGTACCTTTATTCTCCAGTAGCTTCTGTGAAAATATATTTGCGAGTCACTCAAGCGATAGATTCAGTCACCTATTTCCATGGTGACAAGAGATTCAGATCAAAGGTATCTGTGAAAATACTGCCAATCATCGCTTGTGCCTCCGAGCGTTCCTCAACCCAGGCATGATCAACAATATTTAGCCTGATAATCGTTATTGTCCCACAGTTGTACCAACTACAATATTGTCTGCTGTTCGAACACCTAGCTCATATCACGAATTGCATTGCCCCGATCCCCATTACTTCAATTGCATATCATCAGTCTCATGCACCGACCCCCCCCCCCACCCGGCGACCAACCGCAACCCCCACCTACACACAGTGATTCCAGATCCTCCGTTCACTCTGAGCACAGCCAGGACACCGTAAGAACCGGCACAACTTAGAATGGCGCGAGGACGCCCACATTCCCCTCCCCAGGATAGGCGGAGAAACCATAGTCCCGTGCTGTGGGGATGAAAAGATAAGTATCGCAGACCCTACCGGGAGAGGGAAATGCAACGTCCTTGCGAGATTCGCAATTATTCCAATTATTAATGTATCATAAAATTAGTTATTATACATTCTAGAGCACCAGCAATAAAATGAAGGGAAAGAAAATGGACGGAGAGACCTCCCTGTATGACATTGCGATTATATAATCAACAATGAATACACATTTTGTTAAAGACTGACACAGATTCTTAGTCCTTGTAGGAACTTAGAACTGATTTAGCATATGCCCCCAAATAAGGAGGTCTAGAAACTGCCCCAATAATATTTGTTTCGCGAGGCGCGAGGTCGCAGATGGAGGAGGGAGGGGGAATATAGACAAAGATTGAACTACATTTCGGATACTAAACGATGATACGAGGAAGATTAGATTAGCCGGAACGAGTAGAGGGTAAGCCACCTACAATAACAGAATGTGGATGAAGGCATAAGGTTTCCGGGCTTATGCGGAGATCTACTATCGTGGCTGCCGCCTGTTTGATATTTCTGGGGTCGTGGTTATTGCAAAATATTGTTGTACGGTTGATTTCACCTTCTTTCAAACCGAAAGCGACCCCAGGAACAATAGTGTCACTAGTTCCTACTTCACTCGGCTACTGGGGAACGTTCATCTGGATCGGGAGGCACTCAACTATTGCTGCTCCAGTGATAATATCTAGGCTGAAAAATGAGCATAACTATTTCAGTGCTCTTCAGTTCACGAGGTGTGTTTCCCCATTTGCTTCCGCTTGAGTACCACCTTTACGCAGAGAGACGGTGCTATGACAGCGCATGAGGTTATCCCTTCAAGCAACATTACTCTGGCGGAGAACCTTCAAGGTCCTCGATCACCGAGGACTTAGGGAACGTGTACAAGTATTGAGCGAATCTCGTGTCGAGGTGCAACTGAGTGGCTTTTCTTGCCCGCACCTTACACTGAGCGCTAGCTCAAACCAGAGTGGGGTACGGCAATTAAAATCCGCCACACATATGGCGAAACATTGGGCAACAACAATCAACAATATTCATCAACAAAATGGAAACTCCAGATATACGAAAAGGTCTCCAGGAGTTAGGCTATATTATATCTAAGGAAGGGATTTACTAAGGAGATTACGAGAAATGAAGTCGCCCATGCGGGATTGATGACAAAAATACTGCATTCTGCAAGGCCCCTCATGAGTCAGCCGGGGATAGGAGTCCTCTAGTTTGCTGCCGATTCGTACGAGTGACATTCCATGATACAAAGTATTGAATATTAAAACAAACACAAAGAAAAATATGGGTACAAGAAGAAAAATCGATTTCAAAAGAGAATCTTGCAAGTGTGAATCTACAATGATTCGAAGCGTTCCCTGTCTATCGACCAGGCACTTGGCATGATGACCTATCACACGGTACCTGACTCGCCTGAGTCGCTGGTCCAGATCATGGTTCTCCAGCACAATCCATGTCGCCTGGAATGTAAATCCGTCTCATTCTGGTTGCACCAAAATCCGATACTGGCGTACTTTGTCTTCGCCAAGAATATGGTGCAAAGTGACACAAACCAGGTCCTCAAATCAAGGCAAATGCGATCGTGAACTTGTTGATCATAAGAGCAAATTGTTTCTAAAAAACAGGACGCAGGTGACCAAGCGGCTGGATAGGACAACAGGGCCTACGCTTTTTTATTATTGTTAATGGTTGTATTCAAAGGTAGTTGAGGATGAAGAAGCGGAAATTTTGGTGCGAGTCCGCCAAGTGATAGAACATACCTACTGGATCTGAAAGATACTGTTGATGGCAGGCGATGAACACATGGTATGAATAGATAATAAGCATAATATATACAACAACTGCATAACAATTTCGGATACAATCCACACTCACTACTAATATGCTGGCCTTAAACGATACATGAAAGCGCTCCCGTGCTCCAGATCATCCTGTTTCCCTTGGTGCATTATTTAATCACACTGATCATGTCTTGGTGGTTCTCAGCGTTCTCTGGCGGCCAGGTCGGCCTGCAGATAGCCTGAAAATGCACAGTCCGGTCTGGTCAGGTCAAAGTGAAACGGACCTGGGGTTCATAGGCCAGGCTTTTGCCAAACCTGCAGGCTACATGGATACCTGGGGGCGCCGGGAGGCTTTCGGCATAGGCCATGTGATCAGCAAGTATTTCGTCTGTGCACAGCCGATAGTTGAAGATACCGGGAGATATCTGAAGACGACTGCAGATATTTGAAGATACCGGGAGATATCTGAAGATGCCTGCAGATATTTGAAGATACCGCGAGATATCTGAAAATACCTGTGGATATCTGAAAGTCTGCAGATATCTACAGTCCGGCCGGGCCCGGTCAGATAGGCCAGTAAAGCCGGTGACCAAAGAAGCCCAGGCCGACCGCCCTGGACCACAAGCCTGGCCGGACTGGCCGCTTGCGAACGCTGGTGGTTCTAGGCACAAACCCGATTGGTTCCAAGGGAATTGCCGTTCCACCGGACGACCCGCCTCTAGGCACTCTGCACCATACCTCTTTGACTGGAATCCTGTAGTAACCTGGCCACTTCTGACCGACCTATTGCGTTGGCACCACGGATTTAGGTAGTTGTGTTTGCGATGCAACTTGATGGCGCGAAATTGTAGTAGGTCATAACCGCCTGCTTTTGCTTCGGAGGGGGAACTATTAATGTTCTTCTCTTGCATGTCTGGCTATCATAATCAAATATAAACACAACACGACACCGCGAATTATTACATGTCACGGGCAACTAGAGCTAGCATCATAGTTCATGAAGATTCGCAACCCACAGTTCCCGCTCCCACAACGGACGGGCTTGGCTTGAGAAGAACTCTAGATATGCGAACCCGGACCATGGCGAGCCGTTCAGAATCGACTGCCTGGACACCAGTTCACATCAGAATGCACGGAAACTGCTAGGTCTTAGGAATTTTTGGCGAGGGGAGATGGGGGGATGGGAGGAATCACCTCATATTTGGGAGGTGGCATTCTATTTGAACCATGGCTATAGCCATTTTTGAGGGAGGTAATATTTTTTAGGGAGGCATGTTTTTATTTTACTATTATCATTTTGCAACGTTAGCAAAATCAACTGGAACAAATCCCCGCAGGTTTTGATCACCCCACTAGATACAGTTATAGACCCAACTAGAGCTACCGCTCTATAAGAAACCATAGCTCGTGGCTGGGGCCAAGCGCCCCGCGGACGCGGTGGTGTAGTGGCTGGAGGTACGCATGCTTAGGTTGTGGTCGAGAGCTGGGCACAGAAGCTACGGGTGCAACGGAAAGAAGGTATAGTGTTGCGCAAACAGAAATCACGGCCGAAAGAGGGTGCTGTCTAACTACATGCTTGTCACAAGCGATTCAATTCCAGACCTGAAACACTCTCGACACAACTGCAAAGCAACCCGTAGCCGAATACCTACCCGTTACCGTCACTCATGGGCAGAATTGGGATATCCGCTGCCCCGGCCTCCTCGATCTCCTCACGTAGAAGAAGGTTCAAGATAATGGCGGTCCTAGAGGTTATTTGATAAGTGGCGGAAGGGGAATCATTAGTCGCTGGATCGGCATGCCGTGGAAGAAAACCTTCGTGAAGGGGTATATGGTAACTCACAAAACTGTTATTGCAAACCCGCACTTCATGATGAGGTGAATGGCATCTAACAACGCCTGCAATCCGCCACCTGTGTTGTATTTGAAAAGGTGGCTGTAATGTCCTTCAATCAGCCACCGAGTTCAAGCATTGCCCAATCTCGGTCACTGAGGGCCTGAAACAAGACTTACTCAAACCATGTGGGGACGAGAGTAGCACCGTGTCTGTGTTGTCGTTCTATTATCCCCTATGAATATTGCTTTTCTGAAAATAGGGAATGTGGAGGTTGATTTACCCCAATGCGAGAGCTGCGGTAAGAATAAATCTGTCTAGAGATATGTTGAGAGTTATTTTGTGAGACCCGGAGGCTGGAACATCTATGACTCAAGACGCCAAGGTGGCGGATCAGGAAAGGCGAGTGGGGGGGAGGTGAATGGGAAGGGCCATACAATCGGGAAAAGCGTACTGCGATGTGTGAACGGCACTGTCGACGAAATCCTCATACCCGAAACGGCAACTGAACATAACTGCTTACAAATCAGCGAGCGCCCGGTTGTTTCTTTGTCTGCCTTTGGTATCAACGGTGGCCTACGAGGAACGTAGTCATCCCTCGAAGGACTGCAGGCGGGATTGCCACGAGCGATGCTCCAAATTTCGAGAAGATTCCCAGAATTGTTAGGAAAAAACTATAACAGTGTTATCACGACCCCTTGTGAGCGTGCGTGAACGGAGAGGAGGAACTGCAAATATTTAACCAGATTACTCACCAGAATCCATATCCGGCTCCCCGGTTTGCGCACCAAGTGAGGGCGATGACACCCTGATGCTTCGTTAGTCTAGACGTTGCGGTCAAAAAAAACGAAATCCGTCGTACGTTTAGTCTATGCGTTATTCTGAGCGTAAGTACTCATGGGGGTCAGGGTGACCAGGATGGCTAGAGGTCCGTTGATACCGTCGGCCATGAGACTCCCCTGGATGCGTGAGTCGAACATTTTACCATTGACATCGAGTTTGGAGACTGCTCAAGTGTAAGAATATAGAACTCTCCAACGTGTAGGGATAAGATATGAATACCGTCGCACGTTGCACTGATGTCCCCAATAACCTCGCATACTAAAATTATGTAAACGGCTAATGTCCAGCGATACAATTAGCACGAGAGAGCTCGGCGTTAGCCGAAGACACACGGCAGAACAAGCGGCCCGCACACCGAGAGCTTGAATGCGCGAACCCAGATGAATGAGACAGCAGGAGCCTATTACTAGTCAATTCAATAAACCACCATCCGCGGACGAGCGGGCTCAACTTACCAAGTCGATATTCTTTTTGGAAAATAAGCCCGTGGCTGCAGCGGTGGCGGATCCGGATGACGGTCCGGTGGCCACGCTTGTCGACTGCATTATAGGACCTGATATTTACTCAGCATGGAACATTACGAGACCGAGCCAGGTTTATTTACTTCCAAATCTCTCGCACGTAATGATAGTAAGGAAGAAAGAGAATCCCAGGCCTGATAAGAGGGTTAGTTACAACCCACCTTACAAGATCACTTTCACAAAAACTTCCCAATGAACTCTGCAGACCCCCGGAGCAGCGGATGCGGAGCTGCGGTATTATGACATAATGAGAATAATCCCCTCGCAGGCATCGAAGCGCATGGTCCACTCCCTCCAGCCCAATTCTTAAATCCCGCTGCAATCAACTTGACACCCACTAGCGTCACGGCCGGGCCAGTGCCAAGAAAAGGGAAGATTTTTCGGAGACGTCTAGGTGGCATAAACGAAAGGCTGATTTGCAACAGCGCACAAAGACTGGCGGTTCCGAGAATCGCGCCTGTATACATTTTGAGTAAGATTCTTTGTCGTTGATCCTGGAACACAAATCGACATGACTTACCGTAACCGTCTGGACAAGGTAACTTTACTCCACCTTCACCGATTGGGCCTGCGATGTCTTGGGTTAGGGTAATATTTCGTAAAGTTCGTTTTGGAAAACGTCACGTACACTGTTCCACGTAAATCACGGTTAGCGAGGGATGAACGGCGGTTCGCATATAAGGATCTCACCTTTCCATTAGAATACAACTGATCCCAAGCACCCTCAGCAACGGGTATAATCGCAAATGTGGTGCCAACACTGCTAGATTCAGCGCCAGCCCATTCCGCCATTCCCCCTCCCCCACCATAGTACTCACACCGATAGAAGACCAGCCCCGATATAATAACTAAAGGCTCATCATGTGAATTAGGAAACATCTTTGAAACAACCTATCCACCCACGCCGCCCTCCCCAGTAAACGATTAGCGGTTGGTACTTACAGGGTCCCCCAGATGTGAAATCTTGAAATCTGAATAGCAGACAGTATACCGCGAACGATCAATGAGGTAGAAACGAGGTACAGTTAGACCCCTACCGATAGGTTAGAACCTCCTGCGCCTCCTAAGATCATTGGTGCGGTAACTATTCCCTCCACAATTGCGAGAGCACTATTCAACGACATGAGCGATATTAGTAAAGAGCTCAACGGTGATAAACGAGTGCATTTCACAGAATCACAAAGGGCGAAAATATAGGCAAACCAGGAAGTTAGAAACGCCACTTCTGAAACCCTAATAGTAGTGGAAGCACTGTTAAAAAACCGACACGAAGGTTCCATATCTATAACACCGACGACTATCGATGTTTGGATTAGGAGAGTGATGTTTTAGAAAGTGTTGTAGAAGATAGTAGTTGAAGCGATGGTTGTTTGCACTAGAGGTTAGGTGCATCAGAGATGTTTTNTTCCAGATCCTCCGTTCACTCTGAGCACAGCCAGGACACCGTAAGAACCGGCACAACTTAGAATGGCGCGAGGACGCCCACATTCCCCTCCCCAGGATAGGCGGAGAAACCATAGTCCCGTGCTGTGGGGATGAAAAGATAAGTATCGCAGACCCTACCGGGAGAGGGAAATGCAACGTCCTTGCGAGATTCGCAATTATTCCAATTATTAATGTATCATAAAATTAGTTATTATACATTCTAGAGCACCAGCAATAAAATGAAGGGAAAGAAAATGGACGGAGAGACCTCCCTGTATGACATTGCGATTATATAATCAACAATGAATACACATTTTGTTAAAGACTGACACAGATTCTTAGTCCTTGTAGGAACTTAGAACTGATTTAGCATATGCCCCCAAATAAGGAGGTCTAGAAACTGCCCCAATAATATTTGTTTCGCGAGGCGCGAGGTCGCAGATGGAGGAGGGAGGGGGAATATAGACAAAGATTGAACTACATTTCGGATACTAAACGATGATACGAGGAAGATTAGATTAGCCGGAACGAGTAGAGGGTAAGCCACCTACAATAACAGAATGTGGATGAAGGCATAAGGTTTCCGGGCTTATGCGGAGATCTACTATCGTGGCTGCCGCCTGTTTGATATTTCTGGGGTCGTGGTTATTGCAAAATATTGTTGTACGGTTGATTTCACCTTCTTTCAAACCGAAAGCGACCCCAGGAACAATAGTGTCACTAGTTCCTACTTCACTCGGCTACTGGGGAACGTTCATCTGGATCGGGAGGCACTCAACTATTGCTGCTCCAGTGATAATATCTAGGCTGAAAAATGAGCATAACTATTTCAGTGCTCTTCAGTTCACGAGGTGTGTTTCCCCATTTGCTTCCGCTTGAGTACCACCTTTACGCAGAGAGACGGTGCTATGACAGCGCATGAGGTTATCCCTTCAAGCAACATTACTCTGGCGGAGAACCTTCAAGGTCCTCGATCACCGAGGACTTAGGGAACGTGTACAAGTATTGAGCGAATCTCGTGTCGAGGTGCAACTGAGTGGCTTTTCTTGCCCGCACCTTACACTGAGCGCTAGCTCAAACCAGAGTGGGGTACGGCAATTAAAATCCGCCACACATATGGCGAAACATTGGGCAACAACAATCAACAATATTCATCAACAAAATGGAAACTCCAGATATACGAAAAGGTCTCCAGGAGTTAGGCTATATTATATCTAAGGAAGGGATTTACTAAGGAGATTACGAGAAATGAAGTCGCCCATGCGGGATTGATGACAAAAATACTGCATTCTGCAAGGCCCCTCATGAGTCAGCCGGGGATAGGAGTCCTCTAGTTTGCTGCCGATTCGTACGAGTGACATTCCATGATACAAAGTATTGAATATTAAAACAAACACAAAGAAAAATATGGGTACAAGAAGAAAAATCGATTTCAAAAGAGAATCTTGCAAGTGTGAATCTACAATGATTCGAAGCGTTCCCTGTCTATCGACCAGGCACTTGGCATGATGACCTATCACACGGTACCTGACTCGCCTGAGTCGCTGGTCCAGATCATGGTTCTCCAGCACAATCCATGTCGCCTGGAATGTAAATCCGTCTCATTCTGGTTGCACCAAAATCCGATACTGGCGTACTTTGTCTTCGCCAAGAATATGGTGCAAAGTGACACAAACCAGGTCCTCAAATCAAGGCAAATGCGATCGTGAACTTGTTGATCATAAGAGCAAATTGTTTCTAAAAAACAGGACGCAGGTGACCAAGCGGCTGGATAGGACAACAGGGCCTACGCTTTTTTATTATTGTTAATGGTTGTATTCAAAGGTAGTTGAGGATGAAGAAGCGGAAATTTTGGTGCGAGTCCGCCAAGTGATAGAACATACCTACTGGATCTGAAAGATACTGTTGATGGCAGGCGATGAACACATGGTATGAATAGATAATAAGCATAATATATACAACAACTGCATAACAATTTCGGATACAATCCACACTCACTACTAATATGCTGGCCTTAAACGATACATGAAAGCGCTCCCGTGCTCCAGATCATCCTGTTTCCCTTGGTGCATTATTTAATCACACTGATCATGTCTTGGTGGTTCTCAGCGTTCTCTGGCGGCCAGGTCGGCCTGCAGATAGCCTGAAAATGCACAGTCCGGTCTGGTCAGGTCAAAGTGAAACGGACCTGGGGTTCATAGGCCAGGCTTTTGCCAAACCTGCAGGCTACATGGATACCTGGGGGCGCCGGGAGGCTTTCGGCATAGGCCATGTGATCAGCAAGTATTTCGTCTGTGCACAGCCGATAGTTGAAGATACCGGGAGATATCTGAAGACGACTGCAGATATTTGAAGATACCGGGAGATATCTGAAGATGCCTGCAGATATTTGAAGATACCGCGAGATATCTGAAAATACCTGTGGATATCTGAAAGTCTGCAGATATCTACAGTCCGGCCGGGCCCGGTCAGATAGGCCAGTAAAGCCGGTGACCAAAGAAGCCCAGGCCGACCGCCCTGGACCACAAGCCTGGCCGGACTGGCCGCTTGCGAACGCTGGTGGTTCTAGGCACAAACCCGATTGGTTCCAAGGGAATTGCCGTTCCACCGGACGACCCGCCTCTAGGCACTCTGCACCATACCTCTTTGACTGGAATCCTGTAGTAACCTGGCCACTTCTGACCGACCTATTGCGTTGGCACCACGGATTTAGGTAGTTGTGTTTGCGATGCAACTTGATGGCGCGAAATTGTAGTAGGTCATAACCGCCTGCTTTTGCTTCGGAGGGGGAACTATTAATGTTCTTCTCTTGCATGTCTGGCTATCATAATCAAATATAAACACAACACGACACCGCGAATTATTACATGTCACGGGCAACTAGAGCTAGCATCATAGTTCATGAAGATTCGCAACCCACAGTTCCCGCTCCCACAACGGACGGGCTTGGCTTGAGAAGAACTCTAGATATGCGAACCCGGACCATGGCGAGCCGTTCAGAATCGACTGCCTGGACACCAGTTCACATCAGAATGCACGGAAACTGCTAGGTCTTAGGAATTTTTGGCGAGGGGAGATGGGGGGATGGGAGGAATCACCTCATATTTGGGAGGTGGCATTCTATTTGAACCATGGCTATAGCCATTTTTGAGGGAGGTAATATTTTTTAGGGAGGCATGTTTTTATTTTACTATTATCATTTTGCAACGTTAGCAAAATCAACTGGAACAAATCCCCGCAGGTTTTGATCACCCCACTAGATACAGTTATAGACCCAACTAGAGCTACCGCTCTATAAGAAACCATAGCTCGTGGCTGGGGCCAAGCGCCCCGCGGACGCGGTGGTGTAGTGGCTGGAGGTACGCATGCTTAGGTTGTGGTCGAGAGCTGGGCACAGAAGCTACGGGTGCAACGGAAAGAAGGTATAGTGTTGCGCAAACAGAAATCACGGCCGAAAGAGGGTGCTGTCTAACTACATGCTTGTCACAAGCGATTCAATTCCAGACCTGAAACACTCTCGACACAACTGCAAAGCAACCCGTAGCCGAATACCTACCCGTTACCGTCACTCATGGGCAGAATTGGGATATCCGCTGCCCCGGCCTCCTCGATCTCCTCACGTAGAAGAAGGTTCAAGATAATGGCGGTCCTAGAGGTTATTTGATAAGTGGCGGAAGGGGAATCATTAGTCGCTGGATCGGCATGCCGTGGAAGAAAACCTTCGTGAAGGGGTATATGGTAACTCACAAAACTGTTATTGCAAACCCGCACTTCATGATGAGGTGAATGGCATCTAACAACGCCTGCAATCCGCCACCTGTGTTGTATTTGAAAAGGTGGCTGTAATGTCCTTCAATCAGCCACCGAGTTCAAGCATTGCCCAATCTCGGTCACTGAGGGCCTGAAACAAGACTTACTCAAACCATGTGGGGACGAGAGTAGCACCGTGTCTGTGTTGTCGTTCTATTATCCCCTATGAATATTGCTTTTCTGAAAATAGGGAATGTGGAGGTTGATTTACCCCAATGCGAGAGCTGCGGTAAGAATAAATCTGTCTAGAGATATGTTGAGAGTTATTTTGTGAGACCCGGAGGCTGGAACATCTATGACTCAAGACGCCAAGGTGGCGGATCAGGAAAGGCGAGTGGGGGGGAGGTGAATGGGAAGGGCCATACAATCGGGAAAAGCGTACTGCGATGTGTGAACGGCACTGTCGACGAAATCCTCATACCCGAAACGGCAACTGAACATAACTGCTTACAAATCAGCGAGCGCCCGGTTGTTTCTTTGTCTGCCTTTGGTATCAACGGTGGCCTACGAGGAACGTAGTCATCCCTCGAAGGACTGCAGGCGGGATTGCCACGAGCGATGCTCCAAATTTCGAGAAGATTCCCAGAATTGTTAGGAAAAAACTATAACAGTGTTATCACGACCCCTTGTGAGCGTGCGTGAACGGAGAGGAGGAACTGCAAATATTTAACCAGATTACTCACCAGAATCCATATCCGGCTCCCCGGTTTGCGCACCAAGTGAGGGCGATGACACCCTGATGCTTCGTTAGTCTAGACGTTGCGGTCAAAAAAAACGAAATCCGTCGTACGTTTAGTCTATGCGTTATTCTGAGCGTAAGTACTCATGGGGGTCAGGGTGACCAGGATGGCTAGAGGTCCGTTGATACCGTCGGCCATGAGACTCCCCTGGATGCGTGAGTCGAACATTTTACCATTGACATCGAGTTTGGAGACTGCTCAAGTGTAAGAATATAGAACTCTCCAACGTGTAGGGATAAGATATGAATACCGTCGCACGTTGCACTGATGTCCCCAATAACCTCGCATACTAAAATTATGTAAACGGCTAATGTCCAGCGATACAATTAGCACGAGAGAGCTCGGCGTTAGCCGAAGACACACGGCAGAACAAGCGGCCCGCACACCGAGAGCTTGAATGCGCGAACCCAGATGAATGAGACAGCAGGAGCCTATTACTAGTCAATTCAATAAACCACCATCCGCGGACGAGCGGGCTCAACTTACCAAGTCGATATTCTTTTTGGAAAATAAGCCCGTGGCTGCAGCGGTGGCGGATCCGGATGACGGTCCGGTGGCCACGCTTGTCGACTGCATTATAGGACCTGATATTTACTCAGCATGGAACATTACGAGACCGAGCCAGGTTTATTTACTTCCAAATCTCTCGCACGTAATGATAGTAAGGAAGAAAGAGAATCCCAGGCCTGATAAGAGGGTTAGTTACAACCCACCTTACAAGATCACTTTCACAAAAACTTCCCAATGAACTCTGCAGACCCCCGGAGCAGCGGATGCGGAGCTGCGGTATTATGACATAATGAGAATAATCCCCTCGCAGGCATCGAAGCGCATGGTCCACTCCCTCCAGCCCAATTCTTAAATCCCGCTGCAATCAACTTGACACCCACTAGCGTCACGGCCGGGCCAGTGCCAAGAAAAGGGAAGATTTTTCGGAGACGTCTAGGTGGCATAAACGAAAGGCTGATTTGCAACAGCGCACAAAGACTGGCGGTTCCGAGAATCGCGCCTGTATACATTTTGAGTAAGATTCTTTGTCGTTGATCCTGGAACACAAATCGACATGACTTACCGTAACCGTCTGGACAAGGTAACTTTACTCCACCTTCACCGATTGGGCCTGCGATGTCTTGGGTTAGGGTAATATTTCGTAAAGTTCGTTTTGGAAAACGTCACGTACACTGTTCCACGTAAATCACGGTTAGCGAGGGATGAACGGCGGTTCGCATATAAGGATCTCACCTTTCCATTAGAATACAACTGATCCCAAGCACCCTCAGCAACGGGTATAATCGCAAATGTGGTGCCAACACTGCTAGATTCAGCGCCAGCCCATTCCGCCATTCCCCCTCCCCCACCATAGTACTCACACCGATAGAAGACCAGCCCCGATATAATAACTAAAGGCTCATCATGTGAATTAGGAAACATCTTTGAAACAACCTATCCACCCACGCCGCCCTCCCCAGTAAACGATTAGCGGTTGGTACTTACAGGGTCCCCCAGATGTGAAATCTTGAAATCTGAATAGCAGACAGTATACCGCGAACGATCAATGAGGTAGAAACGAGGTACAGTTAGACCCCTACCGATAGGTTAGAACCTCCTGCGCCTCCTAAGATCATTGGTGCGGTAACTATTCCCTCCACAATTGCGAGAGCACTATTCAACGACATGAGCGATATTAGTAAAGAGCTCAACGGTGATAAACGAGTGCATTTCACAGAATCACAAAGGGCGAAAATATAGGCAAACCAGGAAGTTAGAAACGCCACTTCTGAAACCCTAATAGTAGTGGAAGCACTGTTAAAAAACCGACACGAAGGTTCCATATCTATAACACCGACGACTATCGATGTTTGGATTAGGAGAGTGATGTTTTAGAAAGTGTTGTAGAAGATAGTAGTTGAAGCGATGGTTGTTTGCACTAGAGGTTAGGTGCATCAGAGATGTTTTGAGAAGATACGAGAACTGGCTATCAGGGTGCAAAAGGTTTGGAGCTAAGGTTAGGCAAGGGTTGGGATGGACAAATGTTACACTGGGATGATAGTAAAACAGGCAAAGGTATCAGGACCGTTTGGGAAGGCAATAGTTAGGAAAACCCAGCAAGTAGATGAAACGGATGGAAGGGATTCATGGACGCAATGTTCGGCAGAAGCATCAGGAGGTGTGGACTTGAAGACAAAAATGCAGATACAGAAAGGGCTTTCATGTGGCTAGCTTTGGTGTATATATAGGACACCGCAGGCAGTACAGAAAGAACAAGAATCCCAAGGTACTCTCGACAGATCATAGCCCATATTATAAGAGGGTATAAGCCCAGATCGCGCCTGACAATCATTCTCTTCAAACCCCTTTTGTCTAAATTTTCCCTAACCTTTCCCAGTTTTCAACTTTCAGTTCTACCTGTCCCAATGGCAGCAAGTACTCGAGCAGCTGCGGCGGCAAGTGCAGCAGCAGTCACGACAATACGAAGTCCTCCAGCACCCCACCCATATACCTCACTCAGTTATTCAATTGAGATGCTCGATGGATCGATGGCAACAGGCAAAAGCAACTATGTCACTTGGAAGTTTTGTGTACTTAGGATATTGAAGGAGAAGGGACTTGCCTATGCACTTGAAAATGATCCTACTGATGAATCGTCCACTACTAGTACCACATTTGAACCGATCAACGATTAGGCATTTACGATCATCTCTCTCAATATCCGTGACTCCCAAATTCCCCATATCCAAACTGCCAGCATCGCAAAGAAGGTTTGGCATGTGCTCGCTAAAGCACATTCAGGGATTGGCTCAAATGGACGTATGGTTCTAAAGTAGTGGTTATGGAGCCTTCACTTAAAAGAGGGTCAGGATATGTCAGCACACCTCAACAGCTTCAAGGGACTGTCTACCCAAGTCGCCAACCTCTCCCAAGATGGAATCAGCATTCCAGATAGCGATCTGGTATAATTGCTCCGCCTCTCACTTCCCCAGTCCTACGAGCCTCTCATAATGGCGGTCCAGTCCTGGCCAGATACGATCACCTTTGACTTTCTATGTGGAAGCTTACTTCAAGAGGCAATGCGACGACAAGCAAGAAGCAATAGTGGTCTGGATGCCAATTTGCAACTACTCTCAGCTATGCTTGCAGGTTCTGAGTTTCGCCGGAGTAGTAATATTGGAAGAGGATCTTATAAAGTAGAAAATCGGACCCTTGGTAGGGGTGGTTTTGGAAGAGGGTCATGAGGGGGTTCATCGTGTGGGTTTAGGAGGCAAGCGGGCAGCCGAGGAAGTGTTACTGGCTAGTGCCACTACTGCAATAAGGAAGGTCATTGGAAAAATGAATGTCTGAAGAGGAAGGGAGACTTGCAGCAAAAAATGAGTCCAGGAAACCTAGCCTTTATGGGCATTGATAGGCCACAAGACAGAACCACCGATTGGATTATTGATTCAGGAGCATTGTGGCACCTTGCTGGAAATCGTATCCTATTTGAAGACTACATCAACATATTACCCACTGCGATAACCATTGGAGACGGAATGGAAATTACCGCTAAAGGACAAGGCAACATCACAATACCCACTGCTTCGGGTAGTATGCTCCTTGCCGGCATCTTGCATGTACCAGATATCGAAAGCAATCTATTGAGAGTTGCTAGTATCGTGGACAAAGGCTTTCATGTCTAATTTACAAAGACTGCACGTGCGGTTAGTACAGGAAATACCGTACAAGGAATAGGAAAATGGCCGGGGAACATTTACTACCTAATCAGGCTACAAGAAGATGCGTTAGCTGGAGTATCCATGGCCAGTGATAAAGCATCACGGGAGGTTTGGCACAGACAAGTTGGCCATCGAAGTCTGAGCCTCCCAGCTATGGAAAAGATTCCACAGTCAGTAATAGGAATGGAAATTGTCACCATGGCAGATCCCGGAGGAGTGAGTGCCATATGTAGTGCATGTATAGAAGGCGAACAGACAAGAGACAACCTCACCGGTGAAAGAAAGAAGTGTGAAGAGTTGTTGCAAACAGTGCACTCTGCCATATATGGTCCGATGGCCGAAGAGGGGCCAATGGGTGAACGGTACTTTACAACTTTTATCAATGAGAGATCAGGCCTAATTGCCATATAGCTATTGAAGCAGAAGTCAGAGGTCTTTGAATGGTTCAAAGAGTATCAAGCAAAAGTGGAAAGACAAACAGGGAAAAGAATAAAGCACCTGAGATCAAATGGAGGAGCAGAATATATGGGACATAGTTGTAGGAACTATTTTGCAGAGAAAGGAATCATACTCAGAATGACACCACCATATATGCCAGAGCATAATGGCATTACTGAGCAAGGTAACTGAACGATCATGGAAATAGTTAGGTCCATTCTATTTGATGCCGGATTAGGACAAAGGTTTTAGGGTTATGCGACTCTTACAGCTGTTCACATTATCAAACGTTTACCGAGCAGTGCACACAACAATAAAACACCTTTGGAGATATGGTTCGGAGTACTGCCCTCGATCAGCCATCTACGAGTCTTTGGTTGTGCAACATATCGTCACACACCTGCCCCAACACGAAGGAAACGAGACTGCAGAGCAAGGAAATGTCGATTGGTAGGATATACGGAAGAGAGCGGCAGCAGAGTCTATCGAGTCTACGATGAGGAAGAAAAGCAGGTAGTTATCAGAAGAGATGTTGTATTCAAGGAGCAAAGAAAAGAGCACTTACTGAAAAACTGGCCTGACTCTGCCATTACCAAAGAAGATTTAATCGATACCGAAAGTAAAAGTTATTCAGATTATCAGAACTCCAATGAAAATGAGGGGCAACCAAGTGTGGAAAGTACACAGCAGCTCAGAAGAGCAGAAGAAGAAGTACATATTGGAGAACCCCTACCCCCAATGAACCCAGATGATAGCACTATACCGGTTAATTCAAAAGACCAACATACGATCATAGTGAGGAAGCCAGACCACTTTTGTGAAGAGAACCACGTGCCAGACAAGAGAGCAAGCCCATTCTCGACCATTCGCAAATCCCACAGAGTACACCAGAGACAGGGACTTTTCGAACTTCAAGCCTGGCCAACCTACAGGGCCATTGTGGAAGAACCTGTGACGTTACAGGAGGCACTACGGAGCGATAATGCTGTAGACTGAAAGTGGGCATGTGAGAGTGAGCTCAACTCTCGACAAAACAATAAAACCTGAGTAATAGAGAAGGTACCAGAAGGGCAAAATATTGTTAAAGGGCGGTGGCTCTTTAGAAGAAAGGAAGACGGAAGATTTAAGGTACGGCTAGTTGCGGAAGACTACTCGCAGGAGCCGGGAATTGACTTGAAAGAGACGTTTGCACAGGTTGCAAAGTTTACGACATTACGCGTACCATTGGCCCTCGTTGCGGACAATGATTGGGAACTTCAGATTATGGATGTAAAGACAGCCTTCCATAATGGAACCCTAGAGGAAAAAATGTTTATGGAATTCCCGGAAGGGATCAAGGAGACACTAGAGCTAGGTTATGCTTGCTGGTTAGTAAAAGCAATTTACAGATTATGCCGGTAATCGGTACTGGTTACGGGTTCAGGATTTTATGTATCAGTTGATACTGTTTGAGTTTTGAATTTGTTTCAGGAAACGAGGTGTGACTCTAGCCTGATAGTATCGGTTTGATACTCATTAGGTTTTATGTTTGGTTTTGAGTATAAGCTTGATGCTCTATATATTTTATGTTTCGTTTCGAGAATTGGTTTGATACTCGATATGTTTTATGTTTGGTTTCAAGGCTACCGTTTTGGAGTCTTGTATGTTGTTGGAACAAGGCTCCCGGTCGCCTGTGAAGTGTGTTTAAGAACTGCTATTCTTCACGTTAGAAGGAGCACACTAGGGCAGAGAGAATTTTGAATATACTTGGTTGAACCGTGACTCTCTTCAGTTCGCTTCAAGAATCTTTAGTTTGAGACCTACCAAATATCTCGGAGACTGCAGCAGTTGCCATAGAGTAAGAGGTCTACGCAACCGGCATCCGATAAAACCTACGGACTTTGCTTCGCTAGTTACCATCTTCTGTAAAGAACAAAGACCGTCAATACTACGTTTACTGCATCTCCCGAGAGGCGGTTACATTTTTTTAACTGCAGCAACTTATCAAGATAGAAGGCATTTCAGGACCAAGTAAAGGCAAGGCCCCTGAGAAAGATTCTCAACAGCACACTAGGGATTCCAAAGGATGGTTCACAAAGACTCCAGCTTTGGATCAGGCAGTAAGAATAGCAGCTGCTCGGCAGTTAGCCAGAGACGCTGCTGAACAATCAACAGGAGAATCATTACAACAACCACTGGAACCGCCAACTACTACCCCCGGAGGGTACCCAGAATCTCCAAGAAAGCCTACAGGTACATGAGTGCCCCCAGCAGCACCAAGTAACGAGCGAGATAGCTCCGAGAACGCCCAAGGATCAGACGACATGGCTTCAGAAGTAGGACCCCCAGGGTCTGGAGCCCCAGCACCAGAGGTCCCAAGGCCACCGACACCTAGGCCTAACCCAGCTGTTACAGATAAACTCAGCATCAAAGGACCTGCGCCCAGTAAGTTTCCAGGCGAAGCAGGTGACCTCAAACTAGAAGTGTTCAATAGATGGTATAATTCAGTACAGTTATACCCACGGATTAATGGACCACAGACTAGCGAGGCGAGAGGAGGAAACTATTTGATCTTCTCTACTGAAGGACGAGCTCAAGAAGCAGCTTTCCAAGCAGCAGAGTATTTCAGTGAAGACATGACCAGAGAAGACCTTGTTGGATTCCTACGAGAAAGATTCGAGTCTGTAAAACAGAAAGATGATACCTATTGCAAGTTCCATGAAATCACGCAAGTGTATAATGGCAAGATACAGAGAATATCAACTATAGCAACCGATATGCTAATGTTTCGATCACGCCTAACTGCAAATACCATAAGCGACTATGCCTTAATTCAACAGTTCTTCAAAAGCATGCACCCTAGACTACGGCAAGAAGTAGAATTACAGTATGCTGAAACTGACACTGTTATGGAAGTAATACAAAATGCGGAGAAAATAGATGCTACCCTAAAATGCACTAGTGCTTATGGGAAGGAAAGGTTTGAAAAACCAGCAAAGGAATTCATTTCCAAACAAGAAGGGAGGAAGGACAAGCGGAAAACCATCAACAAGCCCCACTCCAAACCTAAGGAACAAAAGAAAAGCGTCTTTGCTATACCTGCGGAGGTAAAGGACATCTAGCAAGAGACTGTCTTAGCAAAGATGACAAGGGCAAAGGTAAGGGCAAGGCTAAAGTGAAGAAAGAAGTCACCTCCAATAGAATGGAACAAGAACAACTAGTGGAAGAGGTGTTTATCAATGGTATGGAAACAGAGAAAGAAGAGGCAGACATCATCATAATGGCCACTAGACCAACAAACAGCAAACCCCATAACGCTCTCGAAGGAACGATGCACATCAATGGCAAAGAAGCCAGAGTCCTGTCTGATACTGGATCAATAGGAGCAAACCTAATTAGTGCTAACTTTGTAACCAGGCACGGAATTCCTAGTAAGGAATTGAAGACTCCGATCAGAATATACCTAGCTATGAAAGGATCACGATCCCAAGGTCATAAAGAATATTCAGTCAACATATCAGCAAGAAGGTTGAGCGCACCAGGAACTAGGATGTTGGTTGGGAACCTAGCAAAATACGATGCACTAATAGGAATCCCTTTCCTAGAACAACACCAAGCTCAAATCGAATGCGGGAAATTAGCTATACTGTTTCCCAAACTAAATGTTCAAATAATTTGCACACCTACTAGTGGGATGATCCGAGCAGCAGTGCTTAGCACTAAAGATGTCATGAGCCAACACCACGAGGTATTTCCTGATGAAATACCGCAAGATTTACCACCCGTAAGGAAGATCAATCATAAGATAGATCTGCAACCAGGCAAAGAGCAGCGGGCTTTACCCACCTACTCAATACTGGAAGGATGGGTAACAGACATGAGGATATGGCTAAGAGAAATAGAACAAGCCGGAATTATCAAGGGACAAGTAGTCTCATCAGCAGCACCCATGTTTGCTCACGAGAAAAAGGACAAGAAACAAATGAGGCCATTAGTCGATCTCACAGCGAGAAATGACATCACAATCAAAGATGTTGAAACCATTTCAAACCAAACAATGATCCTGTATGCCCTAGCTAGGATGACATACCGCCGTAAAATCGATCTTAGTGAAGCCTACTTTCACACAAGAGTGGAATCAGAAGATGTAAGCAAGAATGCTTTCAAAATAGCATTTAGATATTTCGTCAGCAAGGTTATGCTACAAGGAGATATGAATGCTACCAGGACTTTCATTCGCATAATGTCCGATTTAACTGCCATCTACCTGGGATGATTCATGTGTGTACATATTGATGATATACTCAATTTTTTCTAATACCGAGTCTGAACACTTGAAACACAAATCTCTGATTTGCGACAAGCTCAAGGAGGCTCGCTTCTATGCAAGCAGAAAGAAATCAGAATTCTTTGCCACAAGCATAGAAGTGTTGGGTCATGTTATCAATGACAAAGGACTCTCACTGGCACTGGAAAAGATAGCAAAGATCGAAGAATGGACTACGCCACAGACTAAGAAACAGTTACCGGAATTTCTAGGAACGGTCAACTACATCAGCCACTTTTTGCCACACATTGCAACCATTACATCACCCCGAACAGAACTCATGCGAGTTGCAGAACTTTTGAGGACCACCACCCAAGACCAAGCCATGGATAATGTTAAGCCAGTTGTTTCCAAATACGAGGTTATGAAACCACTACAATATCATTCGCCACTTCCAATATGGTTGATAACCGATGCATCCAACACAGGTGTGGGAGAGTGGGTAGGACAAGGAGAAACCCCAGAAAACGCCGGTCCTGCTTCGCTTCATAGCAGGAAATTCTATAATGCCCAAATGAATTATGGCACAACCGACAATAAAGCCCTAGTGATAGTCTATACACTGACCACATTTCATCACATACTTCCAGGAAGCAAGTTTACTATCATCACAGATCACTTACCTCGGACGTACCTCAAGACTAGCAGAATACACACCAAAAAACAGCTACGATGGTGAGTGTTTATTGGGAAATACGATACTGAAATAGTGTACAGGCCAGGAAAATGGAACAATTTAGCAGATGCTTTATCCCGTCTTTATGATGAGAACGATGATTACCCACATACTGCAGACGATCCTACATCAGAAGACGCTTTACCTAGTCCCTCACCTATTTCATGCTTTCTTTCTTGCGAAGAATCTGCTATTGAACACGAAATGTCGCGATTCGAAGCCTACACAGTTGAGCACATCGGTGCTCACTCAGAATCCCGAAGTGACTGCAGCCTGGAGCAAGCACAACGAGATGCAACCAATTACCGAAATAGTGAGTCCCTAAATGATTGGGGAGACCATCAAAGTTATACTAGTGGTAGGAGTCAGGAGGAACTTGAACATACATCAATGCATTAGGTATTCTGCAACATACACTTCTGCCCTGACCATGAGGAATTGAAACCAAAGACTAAAATCTACGCTGGCTCCCCCTGCAGCAGCCCACCGGTTATTGTAACTCCGCCTAACACCAATGATGATCACAATGATAGAGATACCCATTCACAATGCCCACGCCTTGATATCTGAGCCATCAAAGAATGCATCATGAAAGCTCCATGCTGTGGCACACCCTCTATCGAATGTAAGACCTACCAGTACTCTGAACACCACTATAACGAGCCCTTCTATGGAGGGCCCCTCGCATACCTAAATGAGGCTCCGGTTGTGGAACCACCCTCCCTACCTCACCAGAAACGCGAGGTCTACAAAGTGTATGAAACACCAGAAGTGGAGAAGGAGGTAACGGTCTTAGACAGAGTAGTAGAGGAAAGAGATATCATCCAAGGAGTGGATGATATGATGAACATTTGGAGGGAACTGATGGTTAAAGGATATAGAAATAACCCTATCTATCAGTTAGCAAAGGATGCTAACCTCACTTCACAAAACGGAAAGATGCAACATTATCAAATACGCAACGGTCTACTCTACGCTACTACAAGCGGCGGAGAAGATTGCCTTTACATTTTGAACAGTCATGGAGTAAATGGAGAAACACTAAGAGAAGTGGTACGAGGGGAGACATATAATAAAGGACACCATAGCGCTAATCGCAACCTCCAGTACGTAACAGAATACATCAACTGGCCAGAGATGAGGAAGGACTTCAAAGAGTATGTCCAGCAATATGACATATGTCAACTGAATCGGGAAAGGACTACATTACCTACCGGCAACACCCTCTCCCTTCCTTTTCCCTCCAAGATATTTGCGAGATATGCGAGCGACTTCATGTGTCCTTTTACTAAGCTCAAAGGATATAATTCAGTATTGGTGGTAGTAGATAGAGTGGTTGGGTTCAGCTGGCTAATACAAACATCAGTAAATGCTACTGCGATTTCGACTATAGAGTTACTCTATCACCATATTATCACCCCTCATAGAATGCCTACATTGATTGTTAGTGATGCTGATCCTCGGTTCACCTCCTAGTTTTGGAAACAAACATTAAAGACGATAGGAGTCGAACACATTATAGCTACGCCTGGCCACCACCAGACCAATGGACAAGCAGAAAGGAAGATTCGAGAAATGAAAACAGCATTAAGGAATGTTGTGAATGCCCGCCAGACCAACTGCCTTACCTCCCTCTCTGAAGGGACAGCTTACTCCAATGCAGGTCGCGGCGATATTATTGGAATGTCTCCATACAAGGCTTTGTATGGACGAGAATACTAACTGCTCGATACCTATAAAGTCAATGCTACAAAAGTACCTGCATCCGATGATTACTACAATCGACGCCAGGAAATCAGAAATGCGGCATACCAAGCATTTCGATTGGCTAGAGTAATATCAAACAGAGTGGCAATTAAGCGGAGGAACTCAAACAAACCTGTCGAGATTGGGGAAAGGATTATGGTTTCGGGAGACCAGTTTGCGATGGAATCTGGCAGATCTCGGAAATTGGACCCACGCTGGAGAGGCCCTTTTACTGTACTCGAATTTGACGAACACACCCAGAACTATACTGTGAGCATAGATGCTAGAATGTACCGAAGGAAGAATGGAGTTTTCCACTGCTCAGTAGTCAAACCTTACCACCCTAATGACGATTTCCGATTTCCAGGATATGCAGTTGCGAAGCCAGCACCCAGTCTCATCAACGAAGAAGAGGAATGGCAAGTTCAATCAGTCATCGATTACAGGGTACGATATGGAAAGGGACAGTTCTTGGTTAGTTGGAAAGGATACCTACCAAGCGAGAATAGTTGGGAACCGGTGGAAGGATTAGAACATGCAATGGATTTGGTTCAGACATGGTGGACAGATAACATGGCAGGAGACGAGTTTCCTACGGTATTTTCTGGGTTTATTCCTTTTTGTTATTCTCCTACTAAGGATGTGTCCGAGAGCTATCAAAATGGAACCCCGGTAGATAGAGGTTTTTGGGATCCTTACTTGAATTCTGATTATGATAGCGAGGATTAGGAATTTGCTTGTTATGTTTTCAAGTAAGGGTTTTATTTTATTTTCGGGGTGTAACCGGTACTGGTCACTGGTTTAGAATTTTATGTATCAGTTGGTACTGTTTGAGTTTTGAATTTGTTTCAGGAAACGAGGTGTGCCTCGAGCCTGATGGTATTGGTTTGATACTCTATATGTTTTATGTTTGGTTTCGAGTATCAGTTTGATACTCTATCTGTTTTATGTTGGGTTTTGAGTATCGGTTTGATACTCTATACGTTTTATTTTTGGTTTGAAGGCTACCGTTTTGGAGTCTTATATGTTAGGAGAACAAGGCTCCTGTAACCGGTACTGGTTACTGGTTTAGGATTTTTATGTACCAGTTGATACTGTTTGAGTTTTGAAAATGTTTCAGGAAACGAGGTGTGCCTCTAGCCTGATAGTATAGGGTTTGATACTCTATATGTTTTATGTTTGGTTTCGAGTATCGGTTTGATACTCTATATGTTTTATGTTTGGTTTC
>JACCEG010000087.1:146694-256768 GCA_014065205.1 Tuber brumale | reverse complement strand
TATATGTTTTATGTTTGGTTTCAAGGCTACCGTTTTGGAGTCTATTATGTTATGAGAACAAGGCTCTCGGTAGCCTAGGAAGTGTATTTAAGAACTGCTATTCTTCTCGTTAGAAGGAGCAGACTTCGGCAGACAGAGTTTTCAATATACTTGGTTGAACAGTTACTCTCTTCAGTTCGCTTCAAGAATCTTTAGTTTTAGACCTACCAAACATCTCGGAGACTTCAGTAGTTGCGATACAGTAAGAAGTCTATTCAACAACCTCGGCTAAAGCCTCCGGACTTTGATTCGCTAGCTACCACCTCGGTACAGAACAAAGCCCGTTAACTCTACGATTACCGCATCTCCCGAGAGGCGGTTACAGCTCCCGGTAGCCTAGGAAGTGTATTTAAGCACTGCTATTCTCCTTGTTAGAAGGCGCAGACTTCGGCAGACAGAATTCTCAATATACTTGGTTGAACAGTTACTCTCTTCAGTTCGCTTCCAGAATCTTTAGTTTGAGACCTACCAAACATCTTGGAGACTTCAGTAGTTGCGATATAGTAAGAGGTCTATTCAACAAACTTCCGATGGGCCCTCTGGACATTGCTTCACTAGTTACCATCTTCGTTACAGAACAAAGCCCGTTAAGCCCACGTTTACCCCATCTCCAGAGAGGCGGTTACAACGCCAGTCACCGCGGTCATGGTACCAAAAGAACAATTCTTTCTTCCGCGCGCACCACCTCTGCCACAGTTCTCAAGACTACAGGCTGTATATAAACTACAATCGAAAAATTCTGGCCTTAATCTATATTGACGATCTTGTGCTGGCAGTCGCGGATAGTCTGGAAATCACCTGGATAAAGAATACCCTAGCAGAAAGCTTCGAGATGACAGACTTGGACGAGCTCTTGATGTTTCTTTGACTAGAGATCAAACTCATACGTAATCGAAGACTCCTCAACCTCAGTCAGCATGCCTATATTGATCGAATCCTGTATCGTCACGGAATGCAGGATTCACGACCCTGCATGACCCCACTCGATCCCCATATTTATCTTGCATCTACTACCAACAAAGACACTACCGAAAGCCAAATCGTGAACCTCGAACTGTATCAGTCAGCTGTAGGGTCATTGATGTATGCAATGCTTGGGACAAGACCAGATCTTGCTTAGGCAGTAGGATTGGTTAGTCAGTTTAACCATAAGCTGAAGCCGGAGCACAGGATCGCCGTGAATAGAATCTTTCGGTACTTAATTGCAACTAAGACATAAGCATTACACTATGGTGTCAACAATATCTGTGGTGGGTACTCGGATGCAGACTGGGGTTCTGGGGAAGATTGCAAGTCAGTCAGAGGACTTGTGGTTTTATTAAATGGAGGGGCAATATCTTGGGCGAGTAAGCAGCAGAGTTCCATAGCTCTCTCAACAATGCAAGCGGAATACATGGGCATGACGCAAGCGGCCAGAGAAATCCTTTGTCTTCGAGTCCTCCAGGATGAGATCGGAGCCTTCAAGCACATACTCCCAATGTCAACTCTTCCCGGTGACGACCAAGGAGCCATCGCACTCGCTCGTAACCCAGAATATCATGCTCAGACGAAGCACATTGATATTCAATATCACTTTATACGAGACCTGGTCACCACTGAGAAGATCGACCTCCACTTCTGCCCCCATACCGACATGATTGCAGATATCATGACGAAGGCGCTACCCCGCCAACCCCATGACAAACACAGGCAAGGCATGGGACTGGTATCTACGACAGAATATGGACCTCTTCGCGCGGGGGGATGTTAAAAAACCGACATCAAGGTTGCATATCTATCATACCGACGACTATCGATGTTTGGATTAGGAGAGTGATGTTTTAGAAAGTGTTGCAGAAGATAGTAGTTGAAGCGATGGTTGTTTGCACTAGAGGTTAGGTGCATCAGAGATGTTTTGAGAAGATACGAGAACTGGCTATCAGGGTGCAAAAGGTTTGGAGCTAAGGTTAGGCAAGGGTTGGAACGGACAAATGTTACACTGGGATGATAGTAAAACAGGCAAAGGTATCAGGACCGTTTGGGAAGGCAATAGTTAGGAAAACCCAGCAAGTAGATGAAACGGATGGAAGGGATTCATGGACGCAATGTTCGGCAGAAGCATCAGGAGGTGTGGACTTGAAGACAAAAATGCAGTTACAGAAAGGGCTTTCATGTGGCTAGCTTTTGTGTGTATATAGGACCCCGCAGGCGGTACAGAAAGAACAAGAATCCCAAGGTACTCTCGACAGATCATAGCCCATATTATAAGAAGCACAACCGGCATCCGATCACCTAGTCCGAAAAGAGGCGCTGACCGACGGGCTCTCCTCATAAATCGCAGACGAGGCTGAATTGGTTCATCCCGGAATAGTGAGAATTGTGCTTTGCTTTCACTTGTTGTTCGCCCCTGGTTGATTTAGGCAGGGGTAGAGAGGGTGCATTGGTAGATGTGCGGAGATGGGTATGGGCTGCCCTATAATTCACTTACCCGAAACAAGAAGGCATAATCATAATTTCCTATCGGCCCCTCTCTGTCGCAACCAATCCAACAAGCTGGCTATTAGCAACCGATATAAGATCTGACATGAACATAGCACGACCCGCCATCACGCGTGGAACCCTGAACTACGCCGGAGAAGGAGATCCACGCACTTTGTCAATAGCATCTTGAAGCTATGAGCAGGATCTCTGAACGACTTCTAGGGGACCATAGCGGGAACGATTTGATCCGGTTCTGTCATTCGAATACTTTTAAGCAGGATAACGCCTAGACACAAAATTGGGGGGATAGCCGATAATCGGAGTATAGGTCAATTAGGGTGCACAGAAGCGGCTACAACCTACTCAGTGACGTTTGTGAGCCGGATATCGCTGGACGATAAAAGGAAAGGGTGCAAGAGAGGTTGGGTAGGCTTGCTATTTTGTTGCGATTCCTTAGCAGGTTACGAAAAGATCTTCAACATGTGGGTTCCTTCTGGGAAGACCCACCCCATTACGACAAATGCACGACTACTCCCGAGGCGGGTTACTAATACTAAGCAGAGGTTGCTATAAAAAGTGAAGATTTTAATGTTGTAATACTCATCTGTCATATCTATCATTATACAACCGGGAAGAAACAGAAATACTAAACGAGGTGGTAAAACAATTCTAATAATACAAATGACTGAAGACGTGGAATACCATTTTTTGATTAGGGCCAATGTATAACATGTATTAATACGCATGTTCTAGTGGTATGGTTATGATTACTAATATAATTTCCTATTGCCCACACAAGTTAATTTCAGCGATGGTGACATTGATTGCAGACCAATTCAATTTTGGGGTCCGGCAGCATGTCAATTTACTAGTCGATTCCGTGGTTTTATTATTTTCCACTTCGAACACGGAGGGAATAGGTTCTATGGTACTGAAAGTTAGGCAATGGTGAATCACAGACATGTCGATGCCAATAAGGTAGAATAATATAGGTAGGCTCCGTTTAGAGGGCCAACTTTGTGCTATAGAGGTCGCTTTCTAGTCGGAGATTCTTCTCGGATTGAGAAATGATGGAAAGGGGTGTTTGTCCTGATAATGAAATGGGCTATATTATAAGGTTCGGCCTACAGGTAATGCAGGCCGGGCACCCCTCTAGTGCCGAGAAGCTAATTTCACGCTGTCCGTCCGATTCGCTCCATCAATTCCTACGTCGTCTGCTCGTATGATACTCAAAGAAAGACGCGCTGGCCTCTTGGGTCACTGGGTTTCCCCCCGACCTCAAACCCCTCCAGTACCACCTCTAAAGCATCATATGATAACTCCGAGTATAGGGCTTTGTCAAATCGGGCTAGAGGCCTCCAAAAATATCACAAGCCAGCCTTTGCTGTCCTCCTCATTCTCGTACTTTCTTCCCCTGCTACACATCCAGGATACCCAAGGTCTACAGGCCTGAACGGGTATCACTGAGTATGCGGTTGGGGGGCTCTATGCCCCCCCCTGGCTCTGTAAAACCCCACCCAAATATCGTGTCTTCGGTATCTCCCCATTCACTTCCAATTCTCTCATGCCTCGCACAAACCCGGTCCCAACACCCAACCTCTTTGGCAGCACGGTCGATGCCCAGCCCATGTCGTGAGGCTTTGAATGCCCACACTGGCGAGTGCTCGCCTTCAATAATTGACTTGGTAGCGGCGAAGTCCTGCCGCTCCCGATCCCAAAGCCGGGCCGGCCGTCAAACAAATCCTCCCCCCCAAGCAGCCATAGTGCTTGCTTATGATCCCAGCTGATATCAAACACAACTTCACTTTCCGTTCCAAGACAAGCGGCTGATCATGAATCTACCCAAACCCCGTCCCTGAGTTTGAACTACTATCTGTGAGATATCTCGAACTCGATATCAGAAGGGAGTATCATACCACCTGAGGCTTTCTCTATTGACCATTTTAAACCACCTTCGTCTCACCCGTCTTTTTTCATTCACTTGCCATGTTAGCCGTCGACCCCAATCAGTCATATCAGTACAGTAATAGTTCTCTCATAGTGTATCCTAGCCTGTGCAAACTTGCCCGTCTAACTGGTCGACTCTATGAACTCAAATGTGAATTTTCCGGACCTCCAAATCATCCATGAATCACATATCAAGTGTCTTAGCTGAAGTCCAAAAGTTAAGATCGTGAAGAGTAGAAAATCGGGCATGATTGGTGCTGGAATCAAGATACCATTAAAACATTGTTGAATCAACGCCAACTACAGGACAAACTCATAAGCTGTTATGAGACGGCATGGAATTCCACAAATTCTGGGAATCTCCTTGAGAGAGAATGCTCACGCAGGCGGTTCGTCTGAGTGGGTCGTATTGGCCTCAAGAATGGCTCTTTACCCGTTCTATCAATGCCCTTGATAGTCAGTGCAACAGGTTTCTTGCATCTGGTCAGCCTGCCATGCTGGGCATGCCGAGGAGTGAGCAACTAGTCAAGGGCATATTCTATAACTGAAGGAAACACAGTTGGACTGATCCTTAGATGATGACTAGATATACAGTATTTGATCAGTCGTATCGCAGAGTATACAGTAGACTATACGTATCATATTCGAAAGATATCTGCTTGCGCAGCGCTGGACAACCATTCTCTATTCTAATCTTTTCATTGGTACAAGGTGAACATGGCAAATGAAGAATCAAACAATATGCACATGTTCAAACCATGTCACAGGTGTCACGATTCTACACGCATATAGAGCGGAATGAGAGCTTGGCACGATGATGAGGATCAACAGAAAAGTATTTATCCGCGTGCTGTATGTCCCATTGGTGAGACGCACACGATGTTTACAACATTAATCACTAACTAGTATGTAACCTCTAGCCAATCTCATGTCCAAATTTGTGTTCCTGGGTATCCTGTGCTTGGTTGACATTCAAAGATTGGCCCCTGCATCCTTTAGCACCGGACTATGTCTGATCCCCAGTGGTTCGATCCTGACCATATTTGATGTCCTGCTATTCTGTCCTGCCCATGTCTGATCCATGTATTGCATTGCCCACATGCACCAGAGATTTCTCCGCTTGGCTGTTCATGTACTTACAATAACCCTGCCAATCGTGTGGGGATTCAAATAATGCACTCCTAAGTCATCCATTGTGGCGTCGTCTGGCATCTGATTTCTCCTTCCGGATTCTCTCTACATACTTGTCGACTTGTTGCGACATTGCCCTAGCATACCTGGCCGTTCTAGTTTTCCCATGGCCCTGGTGGTCTTGTCTTGTTCAAGGGATCTGGTGTCTAGAGGCCGCACGGAGCTTGCCAGATGTTTGGGGAAATATGCTAGACTCGGTCTTGATGTTTAACATGCTCGTGTACTATCTTGTAGTTTTCGAGTGTTGGCCCAAACATCTTTGCGGCAACCGAGTCACCTTGTCTCGATATGTTATCTTTCACAGAGCTTCATGTCTTGCTACCGACCTATATAACTACAAGTATTTAAGGGTGCTCTTTACTGTCAAACTCCTACACTTTACATCAACTCAGCATTTGAATAATTCTTAGTATTAGTAGCAATCAGACTGAGCTCCTACTTAACGCTGATTCCCGGCAGTGAACCTTCCATCAGGCTATGACACTTGCTCCTCTGACCCAGTATCCCAAATCACCACAGATGATATAGTGGCTTCCAGAGAGTTGACAGGGCTCCGTGAGAGATGGCGTGAGGCAGAATTGCTCAGCAGGCTGCGGGCCGTCCATCCCGCAGTCGATCCACCTCTGTTTTCTGAACATGGAGCATCTGATTGTAGAAATGCAAGTCGGTATGTAATGCACATGGGGCTGAAATCAGGCTAGTTGTCCATTTCCTAGGCAACATTATACCATCTAAGTTTTCTGGAAAGGGCGAGGAGTACAACGTAGTACGTCCTACTACTAGCAGTGACAAAGGAAGCCTGGCATCCGACTCTTACACTTCACACATATCACTTCTCCATCATCAAGACACCCTTTATGGTACCCTTGGGGTACACGATGATACTGCTCAATCAGACTCTGCCTTGTCTGTTGAATGCTTTTCAGAATAATGACCTGGATCCTAGTCCAGTAGTTGACCCAATTTTCCGCCTCAGGGCCGACAAGCTCTTGAGCAATTGATGACCAGTTTGATATAATGTCGCGAAGGAGTAGTTACAAGATTTGGACGCTCATCTGGCAAGCAGGATCAGCCTTGAAGGGCCTTAGTTGCCGACAGATGCCCTATTGCCACATGGATAGTGTATGGCCAATTATGTCGCATGTCAAGTAGAATATGTAGCGATTGAACAGCTACAGAAAAACAGGTTTGATGATACCACTGATTTTCTTCACCGCGTTGTACTCACCACGAATAACCCGGGAGCTCTGGTGCACATGCAACTGATAACTATAGTTTGCTATCTAGTTTACTCAGAATCACTAGTAGCTATCATGCCATCTGTTGCCTTCATTAAAACCCACTACATACACTTTTGAGTTCCACATAAACCAGTCACATTCCAGAGGGAATTCAATATCGACTGCCATCGCAGCGTGATACCTGCTGCAGTTCGTATAACTTCGCAATATTGTTATTCATCTGGTATACAAACTATTGTCATATCCCTTGGTACTTTTGCTATATCTGGTCAAATTAGAGCAGCAAACACTATGTCATATCGTGCGCATGCAGGTCCACTCACTAAATTTATACATGGCTGTGAACAATCTTGTGACAGGTGTACTATCTGCCTTCCTCTCCGCGGCGGCATACCAGATGCTGCGCACATGGCCAGTCATAGTGTTCATTATAGGGGGGCGAGAAGACTGTTTTTCTGTTTGCTGCCTCGCCTCTTATAGAGCCCGCCGTCAACCCCCTGGCTCTACTTTATGGCCACCTGACATAGGGCCTAGTCCGGCCCATACCGCGCAGTGCGGACCTTTTCCCCCGCTTCAATTACATAGTCAGAGCACTGCTCTAATATTCTCTCTGTTCCCACCGCACACATGACCCTGTTCTCCAAAATGAGGGATCTTAGGTGAGAACAGTGAAGGCCATTCACAATCACCAATCACATCCGTCGATATATAGTATGTTGCTCTCCCTGTTGTTATAGCATAAACAGTAACAATATCGATTCTCGGCGTATCATTTTGGCATACCATTCCCACGTATAATCCTGATCTGCGCATATTATTGCTAGTGTATCACTTCTGTTTCTTCCTAGCATACTCATGCATGCCCATGTAATCCAGTTTTTATTTTTTACCAAGCTGATATTTACTTCAAAAAAAGGCGAAACTAATGGAAATAGCTACTCAACCAAGTTATCACAAGATCTCTGCAACCATTTCAGCATCTTGTTAAACTCTCACAATGGCTTTCCTGCACTCTCCACATACGCATAGTACCCAACCTAGTCTGTATTATGGACTACACTAATGCGATTGCCTATAAACACTCCCATATATTATTCTGCTACCAACGAGCCTATGAAGATAACTGAGTCAAAATTGTACAAATCAGGCACCACTACCCAGAGAGAAAAAATGGTCAGCACATACCTGCAGGATACTAAATCTTGACTCAAAGCTTGGGGAAACAGGTATCACCAGCCTCCATGTCTCACAATGGTACAACAGCCCACCATCCACGGCATACATCCTCCATATCCTTTTTGTTCCCTGTATTCCTGTCGATAACTGTTCGATGTGGAAGTACAGTAAGAGTTGTCAGACCCATAAAGGGAATAACACTAAAGAGCAGTGTAGCAGGATACATATCATTTGTCCTCCCTTGCCGCAAGCAATATCCCGCGGTTTATATACACAGGGGATGGGAAATAGTGACAACTGTAAGATGTGAGCATAGGGACGCAACTGAGATACATACACGCAATCAACGACTATTATACACATCACGGTCATAGAGAAGACCCTCTGAAACAAGAAGTATGAGTAGAATATAGACGATAAGAGAGTAAGAATGATGTCACAACTATGACCGCTATATTGCTATAAAAGGAGAAAGTACACGTCATCCCTATGCTTCAACAATTACAAGTGAGCATGAAGTACACATTCCCCACGCCTCATTAATTCTGTCCTCCCTTACCTTGTAAATAATCACGTAGACTCTGTTGTATTTGCAATACTCATCTCGGAGGACAGCTTGGATCAAAGCCTGGAAGGTTTGAATTACTGTCTGAAGCTTTGGATTAAATATCTTAGATGCTGCTATGGCTGTCTTGGAGGTACGCCATGTAGCTGGTGATGGTCCAGGCATGATATGCTTTATTCTCTGAGTCATTCTAGTTACAAAAGTGCCGTAACCTGAAATAAAATACTTGGTTCACAAAGCACCACGAGGATGAAGCCTGGTTTGAGCCTTTTCCTGAAGCAGACACCGAGTTGTGGCATCCGCTCTGTGTTTACTCGCCGTATGAATAATACGAACATCTACTATCTTCTGCCGCCTATATCCCTCCCGCATAATGGTTGCGCTTCGACTGGTATAATCCACGACTATATTCCATAAAGAAATATATTTGTAGATCGCTAGTTGAATTTGCGGAAACAGCTAACTGGCCTTTTGGTACTAGGCTATCATGACACGCAAGACCCTCTACCAATAGTTCAACTGCTCTGTAAGCATATTCACAGTTGGTGATACTGTTAGTGAATCACGTGTCTTTTATAATCACAATACTGCTAGCGACCCACTGTGAATTTGACTTGTTTCTATACTCAAAGCTCTGTTTTAAGTTGGGGTCCCGCTGCTGCTGAGGTTGCGAAAGGATTATATCCATGAAATCAAAATCTCGATCTATATCATATACAACTAGATGTTTATGCCTGGGACTGATTAACATCTGGCATGTATTCCATCATATATGGCATGGTATGTTGGCCTTGAGCTGTAGGATGGGTAGCCAGAGGTCTTATGTGATTTGTAAAACAGAATAGTACGTCCTTGCGATGGATAACCAGATGTTGCTTACGTGGCTATTGCCAATATCACACCTTTGACCAGGACAGGATTCTGCCTTTACTCCCCCTCATCAACTCCGGCGAGCCTCTCTTGAGCCCGCATCTCACTACTTCTTGTGAGTTTCCACTTTCATTTCTTCCTCCTTGCTTCCTTTGCCTTTCCTTTTGAAAACTGGGAGATCGTTCTTCCCTTCAACTACTGAAACTGGCTTAAAGAAAGGTTCCTTTCCTATATACAAACTTCTCACTACGGATAAGACTATATTGAGTGATAAAAATATGATGGGACAATGGGGTTGGATTAAGCCACCACAATACTATGGAAAGCCACAAAGTCATGTTGAGCCGTAAAATCATTTTAAGCTGTTGGGCACTCTGGAGGAATGCCCAGGGTTGCGAGTGAGCGAGCAGCCAGGGGTAGTGGCAGTTAGTCACAACCTTGGCACGAATAGTGGTACACCCACTCAAACTCAGGTTTGAGTATTTCACGCAAATGGGAGTCGAGGTGGTTTGCAATGCCAAACACCTAGGAATTTTCACAAAGAACAATGTGTAAAATAGTAATCCATAGAGACGGTTAATTCCGAATAAAGTAAAAACACAAGAACAATAATACAAGGGAGGAGAAGAAAAACTCACAAATGCACTATTGTACGATGAATTCGGACAAATAATTCCAACCAACATATCAAACCCCGCTCCATTTATACTTGCTTACAATTATACTTTCCACATGTATGTACAAATTCATAGCTGTTATTTCAAACTTTGAATATAGTAAAAAATATATCTGTATAATATAAAGCCTCGTAGATTCAATTGGAAGAGGAAAAACTTTGAGATAAAATTTCCAAATGTTTTCATTAACTCAATATCATTAACCTACGAAGGTACTGTTCTCGAACTGCGTTTTTGGAAACGCAAAGACCACTCTTTTGAAACAGACGGTAGTCAAACACCCCGTAATATTTGTGTTGCCTATATTAAAGAAACGAGAGTAGCAAACAACGTATTCGGAAATCCTAGACTACTCAAAGCTCTCCTCCACTGGGGTCTACCCAACCACCCTTTCCCAATGCCACGACACCGATTACACTTTGGTAGTCACCAATGCGTGCGCTGATGTGGCAATTGGCCCGCCGCTTCCCCGGGGCGAGTGAGAGTCGTTCCTACCTCAATCCATGAATTGAACGTATAAAGATGGATCGGCCATTTCAATGTCATGGTATTGACAGGGTTTTGGCTTGGTCCATTTCACAATATCACGAACGTTATCACGAGCATTTACGGACAGCTGAGTTTGATCTCCATGTGCCATCCATCGACCCATCGTTTTTGTGACTGAGTCTTCCCAATAAGTGGCGTATCCAAAACCCTATCGTGCAAAGGTGTCTCGATTATGTCGGGACATGATGGTATAACTACTCTAGTATGATTTATTCTACTCCCAAGACATAGTGCGAATACCGCAAAAGCTAGAAACGAAGAGAGATCTTCTGGGAAGTTATGCTTGCCCCCCCCTATTATGGCGCCTTATGTATCCCTTTCCTTTTTATTTCGCTGAAGGCTGAGTTCGCGGTGTGTTCCCCTCGCTTTGCCAGGATGGCGAATTTCAACGATCTAGCACATTTTACTTCTATTCGAGTTCTTCAAGTATACCTATTTGTTAGCGCAACGAAAGAGGCTATGGGAGACGGGAGGAAATCGCAAGAAAGTGCGAAATCGAATTGGTAGGATCAGTTGCACGGGCCAGGCTATCAACGTTCAGAGCTTGCAACATCTCTAATGATTGACAGGCGTCGAACACACGCATGCTCTACCATCTCGTTTCACCCGGCTCCGAATCTCCACGCGCCTAAGTTCACACTGCCGGGGATCCTCAACATGGTCCGTTGGGTGCCTCTCCTTGATGTCCCTCGCAATACATGGGGTGTGAGATGAGTTGCATTGGCGGTGCTGCCGAACCCACACGGGTCTCCGGAAACTATAGATTCAACCAGAGCCAAAGATACCATTCCCATTACCGGCGCGCCCACGCCGCCCGGACCGCCGGGAGCAAACCGACTTCACTGACGTGGGGCGGAGAGGTCGGGACCACGATGAGGAGAAGATTAAGGAATATTCACTCGAGAGTGGGAAATGAACTGGTATCGTAAACTAGGGTAAACAACCGCCAGATTGGCGCAGTAGGAAGTTGTTGTCGACGAATGCATCAGGAGGTTGGACTTTGCCAGGATGACTGTGCCATGGCTTCCCGGCTCTGCGAAACAGTCTCTGTCGTATCCTTGTTTGGCTCTGGAAACCTCATTAATCAGAACACCGGGGGGTCAGATGTCGCGTGGCTAGGTCATGGGTGTGGGGCCGGTTTGGCTGAGGTGTGCGGTATCGTGCCGACTTGGGGAATTGATTCCAAGTGTCGAGAGCGTCTGTCTTCGGGTGGGGGCTGGGCTGGCGGCACCGGACGGGAGATGACCTCGACGACCCTCACGGGCTACGATTCATATCCACCGTGCGCAGGGCGCCGGCGACTACAAGGCCACCATGGCCCTGTTGGACACCCCCCGCAGTTGTGGACTGACATAGGGTACTTGCAAGCTTCGAGCACTAGACAAGCAGACACCATCAAATTTGCACTCAATAAAGGGCCAGTTCACCAACGTTGCGACAGTGTCGTTCGACGGCCCTTCCCCATACAAAAATAACTTTCCTTCGATTTTGAAAGAGTCACTTTGTATGGGGAACGGCCGCCGAACGGCGTGGTAGGAGCGTTGCGCAATAGGCCCGTGGTGGTTTGTTCCGCGGCTGCTAAAGCCCGGATTTCGAGGTGTCGGGCCCGTAGCGATGTTCACGTAGTCCATGCATTTTTGATGTTGACGCAGTCCGAGTATTTTTGATGTTAACAGACACTTAGAAACTCTAACACTGAGATAATGGCACAATCAAATAACATTAAAAAGGAAATAGGTGCTTGAAAATAGCGCTACTGCCGAGCAGTTTAATTTCCACAAATACTTAGTTAATTTTATAATAGCATATAGGCTATGTTCAAGACATAGCGCTTCATTTAAAAACTAGTACGTGCAAAACAGATCCAAAAACATTCGTCTGGTTCGGCGTTTTCCGGCCCGAACCATCCCAACATAAACCCTGGGAGACTCGAGTCCGGCCCAACCAGCGACACCAAGAAAAGCACGAAGTCGCAGCACCTTGCTTTCATGTTCGCGCACCCGTGAGAAACCTTCATTAAGTAGAAAGGGAACCCCCATGGAGTGGAGACCGGAATAATACGACCTTACCAATATGTTCCTCAGTAAGTCGCTCAATGTTGATTTGGGACTCCACGATTGTTCCCTTGATGGGCGTCGTGTATGAAGAACAGGAACTGCCTGTAGATCTCCTCGCGTGTAGACCAGTCGCGGAGAATATTTCGTTCAGTCTCCCGGAGACGATCTGCCTCAATGGCTAGGCTTTCTTTCGATTCGGCCATAGAATTTCGAGTACGGCGATCCTGCAAGGCTAGCAACCAGGCTCCCGCCAAACCGCCCGCCAGACCGCCAAGAATGCTCGCGAGTAGCGACGGCACCGGCGGGAGAATATCTGTCAGGGAAAATGAAAGACAGTCAGGCATTGGGACCACGCAGCACATTAGGATTTCTCACACAAACCAAAAATCAGCTCTTGCATACCATATACCAGCGATGGCGTGGTAAGAATAAGGGTAGTGCGTGGCCGGGGTGTTTACAAGGATGCTGGGAACCAATCGGAGTTTAAGTACCAAATGCCGCCCTCACCGTCACAAGGGTCTTCGACATCTGTGTTCAGCAAGGATGACTCACTCGATGAACATGATTGAGGCAGCTTTAAGCGAGTGCAGAATAACCACGGGACCTTATTGGACTGGGGTTACTGCTGAGATGTTATAACCGGGGTCACAACCCAGAGACTCGTTCCCGCAAGGTGGGGACAGTCGTACTCGAGTACTGAGCACCGAACCTCTCAAACCAGCCAAACTCGAGGCGGTGCCCCGTGCGAGATCATGGCACAATGTGAAGTTAAAATTGTCTCCCATGATGTAAGTATTTCAAAGCCAGCAGCGCTAGAGTTGCTCATTCGGATGTACCTAAGGTATTTCTCCTGTGGCGGCTGAGAGCGACCTTGTAATCCTCTGATCATCACTGTGTAATACAGACTCATTTCTACGTTGATACCTCTAACACTGATCCATTTTGTTCGTAATTTCTCGGGAACGGAGGAGCCTTTTAATGAATATAGATTAGAAGGATTCAGCTAGACAGGCAGAAAGTATTGCTCTCGGGACCATTGACAGATATAGGTCGTAATCTACACACTGGAAATTGGGCATGCTCATCTTAGAGAAATTAACTTCGCAAACCTGGGGCTGCCCGCGACAACACAATTAATCATACCATGAAGATTTGTGTGAATGAAATTTCTCCCCATAAACTTCAGGGAAAGCTATCCCATTTCCCAATTACTGGTTGTGGCTGGAAATAGTTAAATGGTTCCGGCGACCTATGCACAACACCTCGATTGATGCAACGGGGGACACCTTGGCACCAAAGGCTTGGCACTCAAACTGTGTCTACGTTCGAATCAAAATCATAGAAGAGTTATTTTATGATATTATAATTATTCTTAATGTTGAGGGATACAAATAAAAGATGACAAATAAAAGAAAGAAGACAAAAGAAAATGATAAAGGAATGGAAATAAGGGAAATAAAATAAAGGAAATAGGACAAAGGAATAGGACAAAGGAAATAGGGCAAAGGAAATAAGACAAAATAAATATACAAGAGTTCGTGATTTGATAATATACATTGTTAAGCTACATCTGATCTCCTATGTGATTTGTACTTTTTGGAAACTAGTTTCTTATAGCTTGCAGAACCATACACTTCACCAGATGCATACGCATCAACCATCTGCTGTGTCTTATTGTGATATTTCCAAATAGGACTATTCAGCACTTGAGCTAATGGTTCAGAAACCATGCCCTGTAATGCAGTAAAATCATATCCACAATTTTGACGTGTATAGCGTTTGGCCACAGTCCAAAAATACTCAACGAAATTCATCTCACCGTGAAATCTAAGATGAAAGAGTACTAGGTGTTCAGCAGCTTCAATTGGGCCCCGAAGATGATCGTTCGGCGCTTCAAAGTCCGCCTGAGCAGCCAGAAGAGGCCGAGCACAACGGCTGCCACCTCGTAAACTTCGTGGATTGGGTGTTGTATTTCCCGTAAGTGTTTTAATACTCCATTGTGTAACGAATTGTCCCCCAGTGGATGGCCATAGGCCTCGTTCCGTGAGTGCAAACTTCAACCGCTTTCGCGTTTCATCTTGCTGCCCCATAGATTGGTGATACCCACCATCCAGATGAGACTCCTTTATGACATAGGTTGTACACATTACCTGGGCATGTTTGCCCCCATCGGCAAGATTGATTTTTGATACCTACCGGGGATGTTCGGCATACTTGCTGTCGGTTTTTGCATTATCGAACAGAGATAAGAGTTTGGCCCTAGGAAACTTGTCCTCAAAAAGCAGCATGGCTTTGGTCGTAATTTGCTCCAAAGCGTTTCGCCATCACACCCTATGTCTCCACTGCACTTCAGTATCTCGTAAGAGGATCCATCACCAAGCCCTCCTACCTGTGTCCAGAGATCTGAGACATACAACCCCTAACCTCGATCTTTCTTTCGGAATGGTTGACGCTCCTCATGGGTCTAAATAAAATGTCTTTTATTATTCGCATTAAAGGTACACTCATCTTGTGTAACCACTATAATTCGTTCTGGGTGTCTTGATAGAACTTGGGGATTTGAGATTGGAAAGAGATAATTATCGCATTGTATTAGTGCTTGCTAGATATCCTTGAGATAAGGCAAGAAGATCTCATTTCTGTACAATTTGATATCCTCTCTCCCGCATGTACATCATTATAAACACAGTTACGAACCTGTTTGAGTATGAATACTAGTTTTGGCAGCCATTGATGGCTGCTCCCCCTACTAATTGATCTCTGGATACCACAGACAATCTTCCCCGTTGCAGGTACTAGCGTGATATCATGATGCATTTCTGCCGAATGACTACTCATCGCTTTAGCCGTTCATATTCAGTCAACTGCTATGCTTTGGTTAGCTCTATCATACACAATTTCTACAATTTCTAGAAACTTACCTTCACTTGCCAGGTAGGTGTACGCCTGTACAGCCAATATGGTACTCTCCTCTTCAAGACAACTTGTTTTCTAGAAATTCCTTTCTTGCTTTGGGGACTAAATATCTTAGTTCTTTATGTATGTGACTTGGTTTCGCAACATTTGATGCTACGTGCACTGGCCTGGGCCTTCTCCATCTGCCACTTGTTTGGCCAGCTACTTGCGTGGTGGGAAATGAATAAACCCTGACTGAATTGGCCAGTTGCGCTGGTGCGGAGCTTGTCACTTCCTGAAGTTCAATACTTGTATTACCTTCATCGGAAGATAACCAGTAACCTTACTAGGCTTCTCTTGTGGACTGATCATTTTCTTGATGGCTTGAATGAGTGGAGTAAGGATAGCTAGTCGTATCGCAGAGGGAACTGCAACTTTCAGCAATCTTGGTGGCCTTTGGGCAAGTGTCTTCGTACAAGATTGAATATTGGCATGTTCGAGTAATTGAATGGTACTATCATCTCCGTGGGTTGAAACTTGTGCACTTGAAGTACTTGATATCGATGGCAGCAAAGAGTCTGAGCTTGAATGCTGTTGTAGTGCTGGCTTCCCTTGATTGACAGCCAGCGGGCTTTGTTGGGCTAAAGGTCACCTGCTTTCGCCGCATTTCCTTGATTGAAGAGTACTTGGGTTCACAGGATTTAACTGAACTTCATTAGCTTCACCACACGGGCTACTAAGCTGTTGAGCTGGTGAGTTCGGAAATGCCATTTGTTCAATCAAAATATCTGTTATAACCGGAATATTCGAGAAAGATGGATAGCATTCTTGTTGTCAAATCAATTTTCTTGTCTAAATTACAACACAATAGCTCAAATAATTATTACAAAAAGTATTCTAACTATAGGAATTGAACTTGATCAAATAATTTTAACCCTAAACCTGATGCAATCGCATGCCAAGGCGTCCCCCGTTGCATCAGTCGGGGTGCTGTGTATAGGTGGCCTGAACCATATCTAGATAGTCAGTAGCAAAGTTGGGTCAAGGCTTGAAGCCGCGTTGCGCTACAGAATTACGTCAAGATGTTACGCACTCTGTAACCACCCGGCTTGCGAACCACGGTGTGCTCACAACTTGTGGGTCCTATTCGCAACCGTTGCAAGCTTAGTTTATGTGAGTAGCGGTAGCACAATTCCTGGTGGCCGACCACTCCCAACTGCGCAGTTTTGCTCTCACTATGACCATCACACCATTCCATTTGGCAGACCTTGTACCATTCTATTGGAATAGTGGTCCAACCGCCACTACACTTTGGTGTACCGCTTTGATTTAGACGCCAGCGACATACTTCCATGAGTTGGTCCGGGTAGGAATAGAGTCGGCACTGACCACCCAAGGGCCGATCCTGGTTCTGCCCAGCTTTCCGAGCCCAGCGGCCCATTATCCGGGCCATACTAAACCAACCAGCTGGTTTTTCATGGGAGAGGGACTGACGAAAATGTTCACGTGTGCCAGCCCGTCACATGCCCGATACAATCGGGAAATTACCTATCTGATGACAACCACACAGCCAATTTAGAGCAGGGAAGTGGTAATCGTGTGGGTTGCAACCACACGTGCCAGGCCATTTATGCAAGGCAAACGCACCACGACCCAAAACTAAAATCCGCTTAGCACCCTTCCATCGCCCATGTAATATATCTGATTTCAGCGTAACCGTTGAGATGTGAGAGGAGACTCTTCCATCCCTGCCACGGGTGATTTGTAGGAAGACTAACTCGTGGCGATTATCGATCATGGTCGAGTACAAGTTTTGGCAGTACGAGAAATGCGTCATAGCTGAATGGAGAATTTTTAATTGATTCTCATCCCGGATAAAGTATCCTAATTCAGGCTATTCCCAAGCAATTATCTGCCCATCGTATCACCATTTAGGTTTCTCGTTCTGTGGGCTCTGGCTATTGTACTAGTGCACATTTGCAGGGTTCAATACGGAATCCGTGTTGCCCATGCGGAAACCCCGCCAATCCACAGAATTGAAGACCAGGATCCAACCCAATTAAACTAAACCAGGCGACTCAACTAATCCCTGACCCATTGGGAAACAGGTTCTCCAGTACCCGCGTGAGCGATCACGGACCGGGTCTTGATCATTAGAACACGGTTAGACAGCATAAGAACAATTGATCAATTGGAATCCTAAAATCATCGGGTGTAATGAGAGCGCTAGCCAGTATTCTTCTCCACTAATTGCTGCGGATACGTAGAGGGTAATAACTGTCGGCATGGGTATGATACTTAAATCCGGCGTCATTTCAGCATCTCTGGCAAACATCCAGACCCCCAACCACTGACAACTCTATCCCGCCACCCCCTATGTCTAAAATGCTAGAAGACGGTAAAGGTTTGTTCGTGAACCCCTAGACTCTATAGAGGACCTATTTACTGACTGCCTGTTATCATGCTGTTCAGCTCTTTACCCCATGCCGCCCGAACTGCTTGGATACCTCACTACTGCTTTGATAGGAGGGTTGGTAGGGGCTTGGTTGCTGGCCAGGAAGGGGCGTCGTTCCTGTCGCGCCATGGCGACAGCCAAGGAAGAGCAAGAAACTGAGGTACGGCGTCTAAGGGAGAGAGAGCAACGCCTGATTTGTGCGGCAATTGCACGGAAGAGGTTTCACGGAGATGTTCTGAACTTATACGCGCATTGGCGCATAGAAGAAGCTCTCGCACTCATAAACCACCAAAAGGTGATATGCGGATCGGTACCACCGTCCGGTTAATAAGGTTAAAGCGGGTGACCACTATTTCTTTGGCGTGTTTTCTGCCCTCGTCTCCGGCTTCATTCATGCTAGCTGGGGCGATCTTGTAATCGCTAATGTCCATGCCATCTCCTATCATATTTTCGATTTCTTTTTTCTATCTTGCAGTTCAATGACCCCAGTGATCATTGCGATACTGGACCATCATTCTCACCCAGCCCCTATGACTCGTCATCACTCTTCCACCAACAGCAAAGATCCATGCCCTCACATAAAACTTCAAGTAACAAATCGAAGAAGAGATTGGACACAGAAACATATGAGGGAGGGAAATGAACATGTAAAGAAGCGCACCCAAAAAGTCCAAAACCAATTTGAAATTGACCCCAGACACTAGGGGAATATAATACAACAGTGTAGGGGGCACTGCGTGTAATGTAAACCATTTGGTTACGGGACAACACTGTGCTCCAGAAGGGTATTGAGTTCCAGGTATGGAATTATAGCACTGGCCATAAAGGTCGGTAGGAAAAGTGTTATAAATAATATGAGGAGTACATGAAAGAGAAACGGAGCTGGATGATAAATGGCGGAAATCAAGAAAGGATTAGATCAAATCAGGACCTTAAAAATTAGAAAGTGCTAAAGAAAGAGTTGAAAAATCAGGATGAACAAATGGAAATAAAAATAACCTACAAACAGAGATGAACTATGGTTTGGAACAAAGCTTCATATCGAGTGGACCGTCAGGCATATGGGTTTGCAAAATGGGAGGCGTAGAGATCGTAAATCAACACAGGCAAGAGCTGCAATAGCGAGTATGCTAATGAGGATGACACCAGGCAAGAGGCCGAGGGGATAATACCTGCGTAAAGAAGCGGGTGGGAAATCGATGGTGTGGGATCACGAAGTTGGTTCAGTATCTCCAGGCCGGTGGTGGATGTACGTAGGAGGTAATGGGCATTGTAATTCAGGCAAGAGTACACTGCGGAGATTGATCAAAGTTCTGCACCTTTTTTCGCAATCTTGGCTGGTTTTGCATTATAGTTTCAATATCGGGACGAGCCTTGCTTCTAGTAAAATAATCTTTTCCAATACAACTTCTCGTGTTTGACTATTGTTGTCGATGGACTTGCATGTTGTACTCCTTCGTTATTTTTAAAATCCCTGTGACATTTGTTAAAATGACCCTCTCCATCATAGAAACTAGAACTTAATGGCTAAGGGTGGTTAAAATTGAAGGCATGTTCCCGAGTAGAACTCGATCATCAGTAATAGTATTATTACCATATAGTGGATATCAAACATCATATGGCGAGTTTGCAGTTTGGTGACCAAGGAAAGCTGTGTGCATAGCCTAACTTTAAATTGCGTTTGGAACCGGATATGGGGGATGGGGTTTTGTATGGACATGGTGAAGCATCAATGGCACAATACTAGTCAGGGCCAAGCCTAGATCCATGTTGTTCACAGTAATAGTTTCCTGGTATTCCTGAAGAGGTAGTGGGATCAAGATCCATTTCTTAATTCCCTCATTCACCACAAGAGTCCATTTGTCGACCTCTGGAATGGAGGAATTGAGTGTTCATTTTCGAGAAGCACGGCAGGAGTTGTAAGTCTCAGAAACAGAAAAATCGCTTGAGGAATACCGGTGACTATGATAGATCTATTGTGATAGGACAGGGGTCGTTTTTTCTATTCTCTCCTGGACTATAGGCGATATCCCAGCTCTTAAATACATAGAAGATAACAGAGTGTCACGAGCGAAAGCGGTAGCAACATGAACACAACTATGACATGTATTACCAGTTAAAGAGAGCTGTACTTCAGGAGTGAGTGATAAGAGAAAATAGCGTGATGCAATTCTGACAGTGAGAGAAGAAATTGCAATAATGACTAGTGATACTAATATAGAAAGGTACCACGTCACCCTCAATCTCCAACACCCCATCTCACTTTTGTACAAAAAATCTAGGAACATAAGTGTTCATACTGTGGTCGAGGTAATCATTTCGTACAAACGTCGGCAAGGTTCACAGAAGAGTGTACGTGAAGCAAGCAAAGAAACCCATCTTCCAAGCGTTGACGTGGAAAGGGGTATGCGATATCGATGTGCTTCGACGTCTCGTTTAGCTTCTGGTTGTTTGCAAGATCAATTGCGGCACGACTATTGGCGTACAGTGCTGCAGGGACCTCATTGCCTAATATCGCGTGTAGGGCGCTTCGTGTCCATATGTATTGCTTTGTTGCAAAGCGCAAAGCCATATATTCTGCCTCACAGGTAGAATGGGCTATGGAGTGCTGCTTCCGGCAGCGCCAAGAGATTGTCGCATTTCCTAGCTTAAACTCGTAACCAGAGAAACTCCGTCGAGTATCTACACAGTTTCCCCAAGATGCATCAGAGTAACCATTCAGACAAACAGTAGAACCAAGGCTGTAGCAAAGCCTCTGGTCCTTGGTCTTCTGCAAGTAGCGGAGTACTCGCTTCGCAGCTTTCAGGTAGGTCCCACCAGGTTCAGTGTTGAACTGTAAAAGATATCTTATGCTGAATGCCAGGTCTGGCCGGCTACCAGTAACAAGGTACATAAGGGATCCAATCATCTATTGATAGGTTGCGGGTGGTAATGGGGCATCACCTGGAGTACCTTTACACAGTAATTGAGTTGGATCGATAGGGGTAGAAACAGGATTACATTTCTGCAGGGAAAATCTAGAAAGGACGTTGTCAATTTGGGCTTTTTGCAATATCTTCATACTTTCCAGCCCATATTCTACCTGCATTCCAAGTAGCCAATGTAGTCGTCCCATATCGTTTACCTTAAACTCAGATTTGAGTAAGGAAATTGTAACCTCTTTCTGACTGTTGTCCTCACCGAAGATGGTTATATCGTCACTGTAAACTGCGACAAACAAGTTGCCACACTGGTATATAAGGACACGGGGATCAAAGGCAGACGGGCGAAACCCATATGGTTGTAGAGAAGTTTGTAGGTGATGATACCACTGCCTGGGTGATTGTTTAAGGCCATATATAGCGCGTTACAGCCTCGCTACCTTTCCTTCTTCTCGTCGTCCTTCCAGCAGTTGTGAATATACTTCTTCCTTCAAACTTCCATAAAGGAAAGCAGTTTTTATATCTAGCCGTCGTGGCAGCCACCTCTTTGAAGCAACGCTTGCCAGAAGTAGTCTCAAGGAATCAAAGCGTGCGACGGGTGTTCCTCGTAGTCAATCCCTTGAACTTGGGAGAAGCCTTTTGCCACATACCTGGCCTTAAACCACTCTAGCTCCCCTTCTGCATTTTCTTTCACTTTAAACACCGTGTGGCCATCAACTATTAGTCAGTTACGGGTCTGTCAACAATTTCCCAAACCTGGTTCCCCTCCAGTAATGTGATGTCCTCATTGATAACCTTTATCCAATCATTCCAGTATTCAGAAGCCTGCGCCTGAGCATAGGTATCTGGTTCTTGTATCTGTAGCATACTGGGATGGGATCGGTCTTCGCGTGTTACCAGGACTTTTCCTCGTCCAAGGCGGAGTCAACAGGAGGAAGCCTTCTCCCTTGATGAAAACTGTCCGCTGCTGTATCGATCCTGTCTCCAGGTCTGACGAAGCTAACCGGTTCTTTACGAACTCGTACTACTTGTCTGCTATGTTATCCAGGCTGCGGAGAACAATACCGAGGCTCTGGCGATGTCGATCTGCGTAGTTCAAGGGCGTTATGTACTTTTGCTGAAGGTGGTGATACATCCAGCATCGAGACATCTATGACACTCCTCACTGGTCTGGGAACCGGTGAACTATGACTGCTATCAGCTAGTAGCTTCTGAGCAGATTCATTAGATGCTGTAGTTCCCATGTATTTGGGAGACATGGCAGGTCCGGAATCATTAACTGGAAGCCAGTATGGTAATCCAAGAAAGCCATCCTGCTTCCCGCCTGCCTTTTCTTGTTCGAAAAGTTCTACCACTTTTAGATGGACTTTGCCATACCATTCGTTGGCAGTTTCACGATGCCGGTCCATCCATGCTAACCTTGTATCATCAGTAGAGAACCTGTCGCGGTTTACTCGGTAGCTCTGAGAAACGGAGGGTATCGCAGAGTCAGTCACAGGAGCTTTGGAAGTGCCTGCCAGACCTACACCACCTGAAGTGGTACCTTCAACACTAGCGGTATTGGCTGCAAAGTGAGGTGAAAAGAAAATGTCCCCAGAAACTACGGTACGTTTTTCCTACGCAAGGAATACTCTATACTGGTGGTTAACGGCAGTATATCCTACAAACAGTCCCTGCTGTCCGCTTGGTAGTAGTTTGGATCCAGGACCACATTTGGCTTTTGAGATATGCAGGTAGCATTCACAGCCAAACAGTTGCAGGTGGTCAATTGATGGCTTATTGCCCGCGAAAGCTTCAAAGGGAGTTCTCTTTCCCAACGTGCTATGGGGTTGCCAGTTTTTTAGGTATACAAGCACTCCGACTGCTTCTACTCAGAGTCGGCGGTCTTGTATCTCGCGCAGCATGGCACGGATGCCTTCCCCAATAGTTTTGTTGAGTTGTTCCGCTAAACCATTGGACTCAGGTAAGTAAGGTGGTGTTAGCTGATTGACAATTCGTTTAGAGGTGAAAGGTTTAGTGAGTTCGGCATTCATGTATTCTCCCCTATTGTCGGTTCGAAACCTGTGTATGGTGCGTATGGAATGTTTTCCCACTTCAGCAACTAAGTCACCAACTATCTGAGGGACATCAGATTGGTTTTTAAGAGAGCGGACCCAGCAATAGCGTGTCGCGTCACAGGAAAAGGATATGTAATACAGTGAACTGCTATAAGATGGGACTGGAAAGGGTCCACCTAGGTCAGAATGTATAAGTTCAACTTCGCGAGTAGTACGAGGCATCACTTGCATTGGAACTTTGTGTGTTGATTTGGCAACGGTGCACGCCTTACAGTGGAAATCTTGTGGGCTTGGAGGCAGAAAGCTTGAGTCTTCAAACAGACTATAGGACCGATCAAGCGCAGATGTTGCTAAGTGTCCTAGGGACTCATGCCAGAACTCAAACCTTCACCGTGCAGACTCTTGCGCTTCCGGGAACCGCAGAAGAGACCCATCAAAAATTGCCTGCAATACTGGTTTTCCTTCCTTTACAGCAGATATGAGCAGTCCTTCTCCAATCATATGATATCCTTTATTTTGCAATTTGGGCCATAAGACTAGGAGCATTTAAAGTTGCGGGACAAGAAAGACATCATTAAGGCGAAAAGAAGACACACTCCCATCACGTAACAAACAGTGAAGCACCACACTTCGTTTTTGTATGATCCTCCTATTGTCCCCGCAGCTGGATTTCACAACTCCACAATAAAGTGTGTGGTTTTCGAACCAATCTGCATCGCAACACATATGACATGTCGCACATGTACCGTAGTAGAATGAGGATGGGGTGACCTTCTTAGAAGTGTTGGAGACAGTTTTTGCTTCCTCACGAGCCTCGTTCCTATCTTCCTTCTTCTGGTTGTAGGATTTCAACCGAAAACACGCGTTCCATGTATGGCCCTTAGAGCGTTCAGGGTGGTGGTTCCTACACCAGGTACACTCCTTCAACCTATCTTTTGAGTTTCTTACGGGCAGAGATTTCGGGCGCCACTTTTGCTTCAGGTAGTCGACCGTTGCAAGAGCCTCTTGAGTCCTTGTTACTCCCTGTCCAAGATGCAAGTCTAAGAGGCGTTGCTTCACTTTAGCATTGGTGAGGTTGTCCTTTGTAGAGAGATTATCAACGACATTTTTTGGGCGGCTTACAAGAAAGCCTCAGGGAAAATCGAGGCTTGCCTTGTCTTCCGCTAAGAATTTGGCAAACACTTGGCGATATGAGTCCTTCGATGCCTTTGCCAGTTTGCCAAGTCGTAACGACTGAGTTTCAAACTAAGCAATCAAGGTGGATATGGGCTGTATAGTATCACAGGAGGTTGATAGGTAGGTGAGATTCGTTATCTGGGAAACAAGAGCGAAAGCAGTATCCCAGTAATACTCGGTCCTGATATCTTTACACATCTCATGTGGGTGGTCGAATTCAACAAGTTTCTCTAAGATCCCTGTAGAGACAACTTGTATATAGATCTCGGATGCCTGATAGCAAAGTGCCATATAAGTGGCCGCTTCATCCTGGTCGGCATCTTCAGATGGCTGTGGGCCTTCAACAACTATCTCCTAGGTCTTCATACCTTTCCGAACCAACCTCATGGTCGATTCCCCAATAATGTAGTTTTCTTAGCCAATCAATTGTGTGATATTGTCAAGTTTGATAGTAACAGGTTTGTCTTCCTTGATCCGGGACCGGATAGTAGAGGATCCCAGGGTAACTATAGTGGGTCTCTCAGGATCAAGCTCTGGTAGGGTAAGGAGTTCAGGATATGGATTGTTACTCATGAATGGTGAAAGCGATCGTAAGTGCCATGAGCTCCAGGCTCATAAGCTGTTGGTTTTGGGAAGCACGGCAGGAGTTGCAAGACTCTGAAACAGAATAATTGCTTGTCGAATACCGGTGACTATGATAGATCGATTGTGATAGGACAGGGCGGGTTTTTTCTATTCTCTCCTGCACTATGAGCGATATCTCGGCTGTTAAATCCATAGAAGATTACAGAGTGTCACGAACGAAAGTGGTAGCAACATGAACACACCTATGACACGTATTATCAGTAAAAGAGAGCTGTACTTCGGGAGTGAGTGAAAAGAGAAAATAGAGTGATGCAATTCTTACAGTAAGAGAAGAAATTGCAACAACGACTAGTGAGCCTAATATCGAAAGGTACCAGTCACCCTCAATCTCCAACATTGAGCACATGTCTGAGTCTGCAGATATCTAAGGGCTACGGACGATGTGTAGAATGCTACAAGAGGCAACCTGCAATAATATTTGTTGCTTGATAGAAAATAGCTAACTCACTGGTCAGGGGAGAGACTGGGCCACTGAAAAGCACGCAAGGTAATAGTCCAATGGCGAAAGCCATGCATTGATTGGATAGGTCTGTGCACCCCATGAGGACAATAGTGTCATCAGTCCGACCCTTTAAAGAAAATCAGTACTGATAATCTATTATCCGGTTGGTTATATTTTGTACTAGACCTTGTATTGGGCCGTACTGAAGTGCAATGAAATCCTGCCATGTGACCTGCCAGACCAGATCATAGCGTAGGGAGACCTCAAATTCAGATATCGTTGGCACGGAGTGGAAGTTGCCACTCAAACCGTCCAGTTACACTTGGTACATATTTCATTTCCGGAAAATGTGCATATTATAACTCTTTATACCTCATCCGACTATGCCCTGCTACACTTCCTAGCTCTCTTCCAAAGTCTCCCATACTGTATCTTGGAAATCGCAAGTGGTCGGCCAAAGAGGCCGAAATATTTGGTTTCCTTGGACACAATCAATTGTGATGAACCTTATTGTCACCAGGCCAACCACCTACTTGTAGCAGGGGACCTGTTCCATGAATGCTAGATCCTGCGGCACGTGCCAGCACTTCAGTTGATGAGGGTCCCTGTGCTGTTACCCTGCCGTGACGTTTCCCTGCTGATTAGTTTAATACAAACATGTTTTCCGCACCAGTTGCGAACCCCAGTACATCTTGGCCAAAACTTTCGCCCACGAATTCCTGCGCGAAGAAAATTAGAAAATCTGGTTCCCGGAATCTATACTGTACACCGCATGTTATGACCTTTCGGAGCGCTCGACAATGTTCAATAAATTTCTTTTAAATTGCAAGTGAAAATCTTCAAACCTTGACACATCTGATCTGTTAATACCTGCCACAAATATTCTGTTAACATTCACGTCTGTCCTTGAGATCCGGTCTGGTGTCCCAGTTGCTCCATGCTTGAACAACACTGTAAGTACAACGTTTGCTATTATCCACTACTTTGTTGAGTTATTATCTGTGACTTTGAGTTGTTAACTACGTTCAACTATTTTGTAGTCGGTTTACTATGAGTGGTACGAAGGGTCAACAGACACCACATTACTTACCCAGAACGTGCAGAACCTTACCCAGGCCGCTCTGGGCGTTCGTGGGGGCGTGGCCAATGAGACAAGTGAGCTGTGAATCTGATGCCGAGTAACCCGAATGTCCACACCAAACGGCCCACTGATTCTTTGATTGCCATGCCCCACTTCTCTAAACTATTTCGTCACCTACAATCAGACAATCGGCCAAGGCACAGGGTGCCGAACGGGTCGCTGGTGTCACGAAGGGGATTCAGAGTAAAGGGAGTGCATGGCCTTCTCTGGACTTTCTATTCCCAACTTAGTTTCTTCCCGTTGCGGAGATGCATTTCTCACAAGACCACTGTCTACTAGTGATACCAGCCCTTGCGGAATATCTCCGGTGTAGCTCAACTAACGTTCAATGCAAATAGCTGATATCAAATTCCGAATGGTCGGAGAAAGACTGCCCGAGAGGAGGTAGTATGGTCGAAATCAAGTGTAGTGCGATCACAGATTTCGGACCGACAAGATAGTCAAGCATTGCAGACCAGACGGCAAGTGGATCAGTCAGACCAGGCGGACTAAGTGATAGATTGTTCGCGGCCCTTCCCCGGAAGGTCACCTAGGGTGACACTCGCTCTTCTGACCCTATGGTGCCATTCACTTACCACGTACACCTTGCTAGATGCAACGCGTGATTCTCAACCCAGTATGAAGCCAACAATCTACTCGTGCCGAGGTTGTGCCTTCGGAGCCACAACCCAGGCAGCTCGCTTGCGCGCAACCTGGGCACTCGCAAGAGAGTGCCTAATGGCCCAACATGACTTTGTAGCTCAACATGACTTTGTGGCGTACCATCCTAATTCTGTCGCTCAAGCTAAATTTGTGGCTCAATATGAGTTTGTTTGTCAACATAAAATTGTAGCTTAATGTCAATTGTACGCTGCTATCTGATGAAGTATTCGTGATCGCTGTTAACCTATGACTGTATTCGATAATTACTTACGGCTGGTACATGATCATGACCTGTATGTGACATCAAGAGGACCGGCGGAGCACAGGCTGACAAACTAGGGAGTTGTACACAGGTTGCAGTAATGTCTAAACGGTTCTGGTACTAGAGAACTGCTGGTTCTCAGTTTTCGGATAGAGTATGACTGGCAGCTGGATACTTCAATTAAGATAAAGTACCCCATAATCGTGCACAAACTGAAAAAACTGTAATTTCAAAAGTCTGTGCTCCTGTTCCAATATTTGAATACTCCTCATGACGATTCCAAATCTAGGAAATTGCTGCCAGGACCAGCAATTCCACATCATGTTAAGGCAGGACTCTCGCATTTGGGAGAATATATGGTGGTATCGGAGGTGTGATTTGATACAAGTTGGATAAGGAAGGTTGCCAATTAGAAGCTGAAAGTATTATTAACTAAAGCTATATATGCAGTTATTTCAAGCCAAATTGTTACTTCAATGACATCCAAACTTACTATAGTAAACTAGGACGATACTATCTTTAAGTGGAGCCATTATGTTATGCTGAGTGATACTGTCATGAGGAGCCATAATGCCATGTTACTCCCCAAAGTTAGGTGAAGCTACAGCATTAGTTTGGTAAGCCAAAAGGTTATAAGGAGCAACAATGTCATGCCGAGGTGTAAGGCACTTTCTTGAGATAACCCAGGTTGCGAGAAAGCTAGCTGCCAGTGTTCATCAGCAAAAGGTTTATCTTACCCCCGGTACCTCTTCTGCGCATGATGCTCAGGAAGAGCTAAAGGTAAGCTGCCAATCTGGATTGGTGCTGTAAGACGCGATGTGTCCAGACGCGCCCCTTTCTCGTCCGAACATATCTGATAGTACCTAGAAGACAAGCGCTAGTAACTGTTCCCCTAGTTTATTGACTCTGACCTAATTACTCCCATTATACATTGAATCTGAATTCCAGTTCCAAATGCGTACCTCCCACCAATCCACTTTTTTTAGAGTGCCCGCCATATCTGCTCTCGCCAGTCCTTTCCTTATCATTGATAGCTGGTTTCGTTTGCGCTTCATCCGCATTCCCGCCCGTATTTTTGTTTTTCGTCTGGTAGACCTGCCATCACCACTGATTTCTCTCGTGTTTTTCCTCATGTTGTTTCCATCTTCCTATTCTACTCTCTTTCGATGTTCACTGAACGGATTTAATAAGTAGCCCATCATCGTAAACGTTTCTCCCGCATTCACCACTGGTAGGCACATGGAAATCCGAGACATCTGCACAGACCCATGGTAGGGTAACTACTCACAGACCCTCAATTTAGCGGAGCCCACACCTCCCTGTGGTCCCCTTGTGGGTCCCGCACGTCATTAGTGTGATGTCGAGAGTTGCGTCCCATAACTAAAATGTCACATCAATGAAGCTGACTTCATAACACGATATACATCGCCGCCGTCTGTCCGACCGCATATTGTTCGCAGGATGTGTGACAGGGGACCTTTGGCAACACCCGAGAAGTGGAACGGAGGACGTCCGTCGGAGGCGCATTGAGATAGCAGGCTTCAAGGTTACGCTTCCTAAACTATAGGCCGCAAGTGACGTGACGTTTTCAGAGAAATACTCTAGGAGGATATCCCAGTAGTGAAAGCTATTAAGAGAAAACCGAATCCACCCATACCCTTCTGAGATCAGCTGTAGGTTGGTTGGTCCTAGTAATAGGACCCCTCTACGGAGGCCGGCGGACCAAGGGGAAGCATGCTCNCCCATACCCTTCTGAGATCAGCTGTAGGTTGGTTGGTCCTAGTAATAGGACCCCTCTACGGAGGCCGGCGGACCAAGGGGAAGCATGCTCAGAATGTAAGACCTAGATAAGTCGGAGGCCCTTAAGACCCTGACACGTCGGGCTCACACTTGCGATTGGCACTAGGTGGCCCGGCATGAACTTGATCACTTCATCACCGCAGAGACTACGGGAACGATAGTCAACCTGACTAGAGTAATGTAATAGTCTATGCAGACATCTAAGTTGAAGACCGCTGTTTGGCATAACCAATAGCGCAGTCATCTCAACGGAGGAATACTACTACAGGTCCGTGAAAGGGTGTGATAAGTTTCAGGATCAAACAGTGTTCGTACTTATAAGATTCTGGACCTTTGCGTATTAAAACCAGAGTGGTACTTCGGAGGCATAGTAGTTAGAAGTAGTCCATAAATACTCAGACGCGGGATATAAATATCGAAGTGCCTCCCCAGCTGTACAGACATCATCAAGCAACGGAGAAGAGATCTTATCAATTTAATATTGTTCTACACCTTAAATCTTTACCTTACTTTACTTTATCGAGACGACCCTTCCTTGACAGATTCTCCAATCAAAGATTTCCGGCCCACGTCCCTCAGTTATATACTAGAGTTGGGCATCCGCCTAACAGTATATTGATAGTTCTCCTGTTACCAAGGCTCACTATATGAACTACGAGTTCACTTCAAACTTCACCCTCACCTCAGACTTCGATTACATTTTCGAAGCACCTCACTGCACCATCTACATTCAGACATTCAGGAAAGTCCTCGATAGCGAGCTCTTCGATATCAAAGAAGACTACGGGCTAAAACCCTCGTGGTTCACAGTACCTTTCGGGATCCCAACGGGGGATCAATTCAATTGCATATACCGTACTTGGTACGGACCGGACTTCGCGTGGAGTTCTACTGAGTCGATAAACCTTGTCGACTGGAGTACCCCGTACTCCGATACCAAGAAGGTAGGCAACGAGATCCGAGGGCCAGTCATCCCCTTGGCTTGGGGCTGACCAAATCCTTATATGTACTATAAGTACATCCTAAACCTCGAAAAAAGGAGATTCATGTTTTGAGTCCAGAGTCGGACCCACCGAATCCTTTTATACCTACACCTCTAGAGTATCTCCAGCGTTGGATACCTTACATACGATTCCTTAAACCTTATCAAGGATATCGAGAACTCTGGTACGAAGTACCAGTAATCACTCATCCAGGGCTATTCGAGCAATTAGCATACCTGGAAAGCATTGCAATGGCCGAGATACGTCAAGACCCGAGAAAACGGATGCCGGTGGGTGAACCAAGGGATACCCAGCCCGATACCACAGATAAGACCGATGATTCGGCAAGATGGAGCCCCACCCCATCAACACCTCATGTACCCACAGTCCGGAGAGGCGCCGCACCCTCTCACCATTCCTCTAGTGTCGCAAGTACACATCGGATATCAAGGGCACCTACACCGCCAGCAGGTGGAGACTATGCTGCAAACTTAGCTAAATTGGCTACACGTTTAGGAGTTACGTTAGGTCCAATAAGGCGAGATATAGACACATCGCTCGACCAAGCCAACATCGCCTTCAAACATCTGAAGGGGGCTACCGAAGCCTGTACCTTAAAGCTACTTAATGTTGAACAGCAGATCATCGATGGACAAGATATCCACGATAATGACATTGCAATCTTGTTGATGCACCTAGCCGGTGTGGAAAGCCAAGTTAAAAGGATCCAAGAGCAAATGATACGGGAAGTGGCAAAGAAGATTGACGCCCAAGATAGGTGTCAACAGGAACATGAAGAAGTAATCACGAGGTTACATGGGACACTCGGGCAGGAAAGCCAGGTGGCATTAGCCGGAGACTAGACTTTGGAACAAATGGTCAATGACCTAATGGCGGAATTCTAAGAATTCCGAAATCAAAGCATCACGCGGGAAAGAGAAGTCAATTGTACCCTTGGACAAATGCGCCTAGATCAGACTACTCGTCAAGCGGAGATTCGCACGTCACAGGACCTGCAACAGCGGCAGAACGATGTGACGAACGATACCTCAAAGGTATTAACGGCATCTATAAACAAGATGTTGGCTGCCACATCACGTCCTGAAGCTGCAGGACCCGCACCCGTACCTGCCGTCCAGGAAACGGATGATGAAGAATACTATGCTCCGCCTACCCGGAGACATAAGGTGAAAGGCCTGGAAGCCGCGGATGCATCCCTGTCACGGTTGTGTGGCAGATAGTGGAAGGAGACGTTTGTCATGGTTGTCGGGCAGATAGCGGAAGGAGAGGTTTCACCATGACGAGGATACTCGTCAGGAGAGTTTATTGATGATATGTTGTTTCATGCACATGACCTATTAGGAGGTCATGGGGACAGCACACGAGACCAAGGGGGCAGCGCCCTAGGCGAAGGGGGCAGCGCGGAAGGCCAAGGGGGCAGCGCGCAAGGCCAAGGAGGCAGCGCGCAAGGGCAAGGGGGCCGCGCAGTTTGATTTACTTTCACGCATATGACCTATTAAGAGGTCAGGTGGTTTATGCACATGACCAATGATGCGGTCATATGATGTTTTCCCTGAGTCATGATTATGACTCATAGTTGTTTTGATTTATAAGCGGGTTGCGTGAAGGACTATAAAAGCAGGCCAGTAGAGTGTGGTAGTTAGTTCCTCACCCAACCACCTATTACACTTTCTCACCTATACTATTAAGAATAGATTCTATTCTACCACTACGAGAGTTCTACCATGATACGACTTGATTATTAGCGTTCAAAGAAGGAATGTAGACAACGGTCTAAGAATAATAATCAAGGTCTTGGTAAGAAGCAAGGACGAACTAACGAAGCGCGAAGAAAGAGAAGTATGGCCCTATTACAAAGACAGTAACAGAGAGCTGTTGCCTGTCACAAGGTACGTATTAACATTCGGAGATAGGTAGGATAATTAACAATCCCCCTCAGGCGCCCAGGAAGGAGACCCTGGAGATCCTAGTGACGACGACGATGATGATGATGGGAGAAGAAGGAGGACAGGAGGCCCTAGTGGAGGCAGGCAAGGACTAACACCAGAACAGTCTGGCATGGCAGAAACACTTGCCAACGTGATGGCGCTAAACATTAAGCGACCATCCGAGCCATCACCATTCTTTGAGGATAAACCCACTCAAGACATATATGTCTGGATCCTTCAATGCACTGACTATTTTGAGCGAAACCCGTGAATTTGGGACAATGCCCGGGAACGAGTTATATATGCGCTCAGTCATATAAAAGGACAAATAGTGCTTCCATACACCATTTGGTATTGGAAGGCTATATACGGACTTCAAGACGAAACCCAGCAACCGGAACTGGAAACATGGACTCGTTTTGAACAGGATATGATCAAACGGTTTGCTCCAGTGGAAGCCGAACGACTAGCACTTTGTGCTATGAAACTAGTTGAGTACGATGGTAGCATTGAACATTACCTAACGGTCATGCATAACCATAACATTCATGCGCGCATCACCGGAGAGTCCTGGAGGGAGGAAGTTGAAAATAAACTTCCCAAACAAATTGTCCGCAGACTATCAGCTCTGCAACATACAAGGGATCAAGAATGGGAGGAGTGGCTAAGGCTGTGCGGTCGGTCAGAAGAACTACTTCTGGCAAGGGAGAAAATTGGGCAGGAGAAACCGTTAAAGCCCAAAGTAATCCAAGAGGTCAAAAGAGAAGACCGACGGGACTCTAAACCGAAGCAACAAAGGGAAACTAAACCTGATCTCAAGGGAGGTGGAGCCCCACCATGAGAGCAGAAAAGGGACGAGGAACCAGAGAGGCCCAGGAAAAGGTTGGGAGGTGCGACAAAGACCACCCACACAAACTTGGCCCAGGTCCATCCCAGTATCCCGCAGAGTGTGATAGACACTCAGAGGAAAGAAGGAGATTGCACGCGTTGTGGAAAGAAAAACCACAGCTATCATACGTGTTGGGGAGATGCCCATATATCGGCGGCAATAGTCAGCTCAAGACCGATAAAAAGGGCAATTTCACGAGCAAGATCAGCTATTGTAAAGCCTAAATTAGCTCGCAAAATCGCAACTGTTCAGCACCCAGCCCGAGTACATAAAATCTGCGAACTGGCAGACGACGCAGAAGTGACCTAGGTCAGTTCATTGGCACTAAGGGTGACGGCGATTGAGTATTCAGTCTCCTCAGGGAGCTGGAATCGAAATGGGAACTGCCTTTGGCTGAGGTGTATTGGGTACTGACTACGACAGGGATCGGGTAGTCCGTGTGCAACTACGGGAGGGGAAACTCAAAAAGATCAAAGCGGCGGGAAGCAACTGTCTCCTTACAGGATCAACACAAGTAGGCTCTAAGTGAAGGGACCCCTCGCGGGACTTACGAGCTCGAACACAAGAATCGATATATGGAGAGTCTTGACCGAAAAAGAGGATAGTTAACATGCCCACATGGCCCAGGAGCCAACAGTACGAAGTTCCACAAGTCACCTGGTGGTTGCCAGCTACCCGTGTGTACGCAGGTTACTATCCCGAAGAAGTTAAGACATAGCAATGAAAGATCTGCCTGATAACAATACACGACAGGAGGACAACGAACGCGGGCCGTTCCACCTACCACACGAGTCTGAGTCGTATTATACGTATGGACTGTCTTGCCTTCTGGCCAGAGTGTGGGATAGGGATGTACCGCTTTGGTGCGCAAGGCCCCTCTGAGGGAGCTGGACGGATAACCGAAATCCTAAAGGGGAAGGATTTGGTGAAAGCGGGAACCCCATACTAGGAGAGTAAAATGGCTAATAACCGCCCCAAAATCTGCTATGAGCCTAGGTCTGGCGTGTCGGGAGAAGGCATACAGACTGAAAACTGGTCGTGAGTAATAGTGGATCGGTGAAACGCCGCTTTAGTATGTAGACCCAGATTGTTAGAGCTAAATGTTACTAGTTTGTCTGAGGAGACCTTAATGGTCGAAACTACGCGGGCGTAGTAACAAATATCTTATTACCTACACTCCTCACCAACAATGCCTAAGAGAAAGAACCAAGAAAGTCTCATCTGCGCTAAGCGCATGGAACTAAGCGCTCCAAAACCAAAACGATACAACTGTCCGCAGGGGATCGCTTACCTCCATATTCACAATAAGCGATACAAAGCTAAAGTCTTATTAGACTCGGGATCCAACGTGTTCCCTATCAATAAGGACCTAGTTGATGACCTTCGCGTTACCTCTGTAGAACGCGACAACGCAGTTGATATCTTAGGCTTTGACGGATCGTCCGCCACCTCTGGAGGGAAGTGTTACACTGTACCTATAAAATTGGAATTAGGAAAAAACCGACACATCTCTGAAGTGTTGTGTGAAGTGGCTAAAGCAGGTCGCTAGGGAATGATAATTCCTTTTGGTTGATGGCATTGTGAACACCCAGTGTCTCAAATAGAAGATGCAGAAAATTGGACCTTCTGCGTAAAATGTTGCAAAAGCTTTGTGGAAGAAGATGAAGCAATAGCGAATATGTGCGAATATGACAAATCCGTCCCTTGGGATCCTCATGCCTGCCGCAACGGCAGAATCGGAGCCTTCGAAAATACGGTGGAACTAGAATCATTAGCGCAATAATACTGGAATTACAAACATTTGTTTGAAGCCCAGGCGGCAGAAGAATTAGCTCCAAGATGGACATTCGATCACGAAATCAAACTGATTCCATGTTCCACTCCCCCCTGGGGGCCGATATATCCACTGTCCGAAAAACAGATTAATGCTTTACGAGAATACTTGGAAACGATGATCAAACAAGGGAAAATCATAAGGAGCCAATCGCTAGCAGGCGCACCCATATTATTCGTACCTAAACCAGATGGTGGACTACGCCTAGTTGTGGATTATCGGAATCTAAATAAGATTGCTATGCTTAACAAACATCCTCTTCCACTAATGTCCGAACTCAGAGATAGAATAGCCGGCGCAAAGATCTTCACTAAGTTGGACCTTAAGGACGGCTATCAACTGATTAGGATAAAAGAAGAACATGAATGGAAGACAGCACCCCATGCGAGATACGGACACTACGAATATAAGGTTATGCCTTTTGGATTGGTCAATGCTCTGGCAACATTCCAAGATATGATGAACCAAGTTCTACAGGAATACTTGGACGCCGGAGTGGTGTGTTACCTTGATGATTTTCTCATCTACTCAAAGGATGAAAAAGAACACATCGAAGCCGTTACGAAACTTTTACAAAGTCTATCAGACTTTCAGTTATCGGTATCGCTAAAGAAATCGACTTTCCGCGCTACAGAGCTGGAATTCTTCCGCTATCTGGTGGCAGTCGATGGGGTGTCTATGAGCACCCGAAAAGTGGAATCCATGATGGTCTGAAAAGTACCTAAGTTGGTTAGAGAAGTACAAGTCTTTATGGGGTTTGCTAACTTCTACCGACGATTTATAAAAAACTTCTCCGCTATTTGCAAGCCAATAACCGTGAGACTACAGGGAAAGACGCAGAATTTTGAATGGGGGATTGAACAAAACACTGCGTTCGAAGAGTTAAAGCACCGATTCACCCCAGCACCCATACTCCCCCACTTTTTCCCAGAAAGAGAAATAGTGGTAGAGACAGAGGCTAGCGATTTTGCTGCTCGGCTGCATCTTTTCTCAATACTTTGAGAAAAGGCTACATCTAGTGGCTTTCCATTCCAGTAAATTACATTCGGCAGAGGGCAATTATGAGATGCATGATAAAGAACTTCTTGCCATCCTCGAAGCTTTTAAGGAATAGAGACACTACTTGATCGGAACAGAAAAACCATTTACAGTCTTTACCGACCATCACAACCTACAATACTTCGTCACCTCAACAGTCTGGATTGGCCAACAGATTCGATGGGGTCAGAAGTTGGTAGAATACAATTTCCGTATTCTATACCGACCAGACACGAAGGGCGGAAACCCTGACACATTCAGTAGACTGCCGGAGTCCCGTCCTGAGGAGAGAGCTACGCATCGCGGACTGAAAACTTTGCAAGAAGAAAATTTCTTAGTGTCGCTAGTAGCGAGGGTAGGTGATGAAGGAGAAGACTGTGATGGAGATAAAGATTTGGATTTGGAACCTCAAAGAGGTGGAAAGGAACCCGTCATTAAGGTCAAGAGATTGCGCAAAAAGGCATATTTGCCAACAAAGAGCTCAAAAATGGCGGCAGGACATGACCTGTACGCCATAGAAGATAATATCGGCCCGAAATATGGACAAGGATTAATAAGGGTGGGTATAGCCGTGGGGCTACCCGAAGGAACGTACGGAAGAGTTGCTCCAAGAAGTGGATTAGCGGTCCGAAGCGGAATCTCTTCCGGTGCAGGAGTAATGGATGCTGATTACACCGGCGAACTCATAGTCTTACTTTTCAAACATAAGGATATGAACTGCGAAATAAAAATGGGCGATTGTATAGCTCAACTACTGGTAGCAAAAGTCAACACCACGAACATGATGGAAGCAGACGACTTGGAAGATACAGAACCAGGAGCCACGGGATTCGGAAGCACCGATATAGCGACAAGATCATTTATCGGCAAGGAAGAGGTACTTAGCATCAGCCAGCTACAAGTAACAGCTAAAGACAACGAATATTAGTATGATATTGCAGAAGTACCCAAAAAGGTTTTAATGTCAAATGCTATTATCCTACAGAAAGGCATGAAGCCATTCAATCTGGAATTCCTAAACGAGATACAGGCAGCTATGGGGACAGATGCAGCGCGGAGGCAACGAAGGGAAGAACGCTTTCAGTTACGAGACGAAGGAAAGGATTTTCCAAAAGACTGGACCTTAACCAACGATCTACCATATTATGAGCAAAGACTATTTGTACCAGATAGTCAGGTGCTATATACTAAGATTGCCGAAGGATGTCACGATGTAAGGGTTGCAGGACATTTCGGACAAGAAAAGACTTGGGAAATAATCATTAGAGACTTTTACGGGAAAGGACTTGTGGCATGAGTCAACGACTACGTACGATCCTGCGATGAATGCCAACATAACAAATCACCTAGACACGCTAAGTACAAATTATTGCAACCACTGCAAATACCCTACGCAGCATGGGCGTCCATCTCAGTAGACTGCATTACACAACTACCAGAGTCGCAAGGATGCACTCAGATAATGGTAGTAGTCGATCGATTCACGAAGATAGCACATTTCATCGTACTTCAGACCTCCGCTACGGCCAAGGATGTTGCAAACGCATTCCTGCAAGAATTAGCGAGGCTGCACGGCCTACCAACCGAAATCGTCTCTGAGATGGACTCAAAGTTTGCAGGACAATTTCGGGAATCCTTTTGCAAGGCGCTGGAAATTAAGCGAAGAATGTCAACGGCATACCACCCGGAGACTGACGGCCAAACTGAACGTACCAACCAAGGGCTGGAAGGTTACCTGCATAGTTTTGTCAATTATGATCCAGATGAGTGGTATCAGCTGCTACTGCTAGCTGAATACGCCTATAACAACTCCGCAACCAACGCTCGCGGGATGTTGCAATTCTGTGCGAACGGCAGATTCCATCCACAGACAGAATGGATGAAGGAGCACGAAGCTCAAAATCCAAGAGCGGCACTTTACGCAAACTGGATTGCGCCGATACATGAACAAGCAAGAGGGTCACTGGAAAAGACACATGAAGGAATGTCGAAATATTATAAGGGGAAAGTTCGACAACAGCCGGACTTCAAGATCGGGGACTAAGTAAAGTTAAATGCCCACAACATCCGCATCCAACGGAAATCGAAGCAGCTAAGTCCGCAGCTATACGGTCCCTTCCAAATTATGGAAAGATGCGGATTCAGAGCATGCAAGCTCAACATATCCGACCGATGGAACATTCATCCCGTATTCCATGTCGCACTATTGGAACCCCACCGCGAGTCAGTTCATGGCAACCACCAACAACCCCCTAGAGAACAGGAGGATATTGACGGCGATCTGCAATGGGAGGTTGAAAAATTCATCAGAAGCGAAATTCATTCTTACAGGAAATGAGTAGGCGGCTGCTATCAAGAGAAGCGGGAACTGTGGTACTTAGTTAAGTGGCAAGGGTGTTCGGAAGATGAGAACACATGGGAGCCTGCCACCGGTATGGAAAATGTGGAGGAGGTTGCGGAGAATTTTCATAATGAAAACTGCGGTCACGCCAGGAAGAGCAGAAGTAAGATACTGAGGAAAAGGTTTTCTTAGCGTGGCCAAGTAAACGTGGGAGCTTTTTTACCCTGACCACACTGAGTTTTAAAATGTATTTAGAAGAAATTATAAAATGGTTATAAAGGTATTCGAGGCGAAGCCGGGAAGGAGGAAGCTCATGTTAGGCATATGGAAATCCAAGACCTGTGCACAGACCCACAGTAGGGTAACTACGTACAGACCCTCAATTTACTGGAGCCAACACCCCGCTCTGGCCCCCTTATGGGGCCCGCACATCTTTAGGGAGATTTCGAGAGTTGCGTTCCATAACTAAAATGTCAGATCAATGAAGCCGACTTCGTAACACCATATACGTCGCCGGCGTCCATCCGACCGCATACCGTTCGTAGGATATATGGGAGGGGACCTTTGGCGACATCTGGGAAGTGGAACGGAGGAAATCCGTTGGAGGCGCATTGAGATAGTAGGCTTCAAAGTTGGGCTTCCTAAACTAAGGGCCGAAAGTGACGTGACATTTTTGGAGAAATACTCTAGGAGGATATCCCAGTAGTGAAAGCTATTAGTGGTATACCAAATCCACCCATACCCTTCTGAGATCAGCTGTAGGTTGGTTGGTCCTGGTAATAGGACCCCTCTGTGGAGGCCGGTGGACTTAGGGGAAGCATGCTCAGAATAGAAGACCTATGTAGGTCCGAGTCCCTAAAGACATCTGACGTGTCGGGCTCGAACTTGCACTTGGCACTAGGTGGCCTGGCATGAACTTGATCACTTCATGACCGCAGATACTACTGGAACGATAGTCAACCATACTAGAGTAAAATAATTATCAATGCGGACATCTAAGTTGAAGACCGCTATTTGGCATAACAAATAGCGCAGTCATCTCAACGGAGGAATACTACTCCTGGTCCGTGTAAGGGTGTGATAAGTTTCACGGTCAAACAGTGTTCGCACTTAAAAGATTCTGGACGTTTGCGTATTAAAACCAGAGTGGTACTTCGGAGCCATAGTAGTTAGAAGTAGTCCGCGAACACTCAGACGTGGGATATAGATATCGCAGTGCCTCCCGATCTTTACAGACATCATCAAGTCACGGAGAAGAGATCTTATCAATATACTATTATTCTACTCCTTAAATCTTTACCTTACTTTACTTTATCGAGACTAGCCTTCCTCGACAGATTCTCCAATCAAGGATTTCGGGCTCACGTCCCTCAGTTATATACTAGAGTTGGGCGTCAGCCAAACATCCACTAACATTCCTTTTACGACCGCAAGCCTCAGATGAATTCTGCACCTTTACTGCTTATGTTGGCTATTCACATGACTCATTGTATTTCACCAAATCCCCTGTACATATCCTGAAATTCTTTCATGATTTCATGTTTTGTCCGACTCCATCAGCAATTTATTTACTGAATCTTTTCTTATCCCACCATCTTCAGAACTGTTAGCTGAGCATGATCTTGTCTCCTACGTCTCATACAATCATACTTTCTCCGGAATAGTTTTAATCAACTTTCTTGCATTTTTTTCTATATAGACACGAAATTATAAACCAATAAATTTATATTTCTCTTCCTCATGTGACTTAGTTTCGTATAAACTCCGATGCAGATCTTCAGCTGTACTGGACCGATCACAGTCAGTTAAACCTGCTAGTGGACCTTATATTTCACCTAGTTCTGATTCTGCCTGACTATATCCTCACATGGTAGTACAGCCATGGCCGACACTGCCTGCTTGTAATCCAACCTACTCCATAGAGATTCAAAACTTCTTGTATATGGCATCGAGGTTATTTCAATATCCGTCAGTTCTCTCTACACACGTTCTGCTATCCTTCACCATTCTATCCTTTAATTCCCTCATTATCTGCCCCATGATTTTAGCCTGCAAAGATACTGGCATATTTCCCCCCATTCCTAACTCAAGTTCTTGTAGCTCTGTTTTTCCATTAACATGACTATCATTGGACTCTAGTGGATATTTTTTATTTCTACCTTGAGAACTAGAATGCATAACAAATACTCCATTAACGAAGTTGTCAGTCTGCCAACACAGGAGGGCATGACACAATATGGCGACAGTCAGACAAAGAAATGTATGGTTAATCTTTCCTCATAGTCGATTAACCATTACGCCTCTCCTTTTCTTGCTGCAATAAAATTGTGCATATTTGACACCTAGAATCTGTGCAGCTGGAAATCCAAGGGAGTGTGCCTGCCAGACTTGTTAGACAGATTCAGTCGTACTGCGGCCTAGAATAAGCACAATGGAGAGGTACAATCATACCTCCAACGCATTAGGGGTACAATTAAACTGTTCACCTACCAGTAAGTACTCTACATTTTATTTACAGGCTATAGGTTCCTCCGTATTAAGCTTATAAGGTTCTATTATAGCCTTCTTCGGATAATTGAGATCCTGGGATCTGCACACAATGTGCTTTGCTTGGATCTGCACAATGGGTGACCAGCAGCTATTATATTTAGTCATGTGAATAACAAGTAGAATATTGAATAAAGAAAACCTACCTCAACATGAGAGCCCGCTGTAGCATCTGTGAAGTTGGAAAACTCTAACTCAGGCCGGGCATCGTTCCAACATGTGCGTACCATTTTGATCAGGGTAAGTGGGTCGGGAAACAGATTCCTGAAAAGTGTGCAATCCTATATTAATTCACGGGCTTTGATCTCAATGGTGAGCTCAATACCCACAGCAGTAAATCGTTGGCTGCTAGTCACCACTGGGGCTGTGCTGTCAAATCCAGGAGTTCACGGGCATGTGTGATGTGGTATGATTGCTTGTATTACGGGTATATTCGTTCTTGAGTCCAATCTGGAGTGTAGCACAGATGTTAAATAACTTTACATAACGTGTAGTAGTCCTGGTGTTTTCCGTTCGGGCAAAATAATCCACTGTAGTCTTGGATTTGGGGTAACTGATATTGCCATCATGGATGGTTTAGATTGTAACTCTGGACAAGTTATCGGTCTCTGCACCTCATGGTCCACTACCGAGTTTTCACTATCCTCGTGGTCTATCAAGTCTGCCTCCTCACTATCTCTATCCAGACTAATGTTATCCTCATATTCCCTGTCATGCTAGTCCAGACTATTACCTGCCATGTCTAAACTCTAATCTCATTTATCCTGGTGATCAGGCTGCAGTATCTGCAGTCAGAATACTGAGTTTCTTTGCCTGGAGGACCGAATGGAAGTCAGAGAAGGTAAAGTGGAGGGTATTGCAGCTAATGTCTCCTTATATCTGGATTTCGGACATGCCAGCTGTGAACCTCCCTCTCTTTTTGCTTAGGTTGGTATGGCGGATGCAGTCTGTCAACCTCAGGTCAAGGCTGTTGTGGCATTGTAACAAGGTAAATAGAGGAACAATTTGATTGAGTAGTTTGGGAAATATCGATAGCCTGAGTGTCGGCAAATGTATATTCGTCGATAATAAAGCCAGTAATATGGAGGTTGTATTTAGCAGACAGAAGGAGTACTGACGTATTTTTAAAGTGACACATGGGTACTGGTTGTCACTTGATTTCGGATCAATTGCCCCCGTATATCTAGAACACAAAACACCGTAGCCTGTTATCATGGCCATGCTTAGGTACCATCAAGAGGGATGTTACTCGGATTATCTAGCACTTCGCGTGATTGAAGTTAAAATGAGTAGACTAATCTTGTTCATGTAAACTAGCGAGAGTACTATATAAACACGGTTCAATGTTGTGGCAAGATTTTGAAATACTAATTTCAAAGCCTATAGCATATTGCAAAGGTTGAGGCTGCACAAATAGGATATAGGATAAAATTCTAGGACTCAAAAAGATAGAGAGGGCGATCCCAAACGAAAATAGTGCAGAAAAAACAATTCATAAAACTCCAAAAGCAAAAATAACTAATATTTAGCCTAAGAAAAAGGAAGTCCCAAAGGCGCCTCTATGCCGACCTCGACCTCCCTCCAACTACCCATCTCTGGGTCACTTATGCCCGCCACTGACATCCTCCAACTCCTCCTACTCCTCCTCCTCCTCCTCTGCCTCCTCCTCGTCCTCCTCCTCGTACTCCTCCTCCTACGTCTCCTCCTCCTCCGTATCATCCTCCTCCACTACGTGCTTGACCAAATTCACTCCCTGTAATATCTCACACACAGCAGAGTAGGGGTTCCAGCTACGCCATTGGTGTCATGAGAATAAGGGAAAGGAATGTCAATTAGTTCATTCGCCGGAATAAAACCCCACCAGGGGCATAATTGCCGGATTGAGCAGATTGAGATCACATCCGCGATTAGCAAGACCTCCTACGAATCGTGATGGAGGAAAAGGGGGACATGCCTGGTCGCACCCTTGAGATGGTGAAATCTGACTATGGGCGCTATCATCCGGTTGATCTGCTCAAGCAGGTGCTCCAGGGTAGGTTCTGTCCGCTGCAGCCACTAGACTGCTCTGCGTATCTTACACTGGAGCTCCGAAGTGACATCGAGCCACAGGGGGATAGAGTACGGGCCAGCCAAACCTGTGAGATTGATATTAACATAGATGGCATATGAGGTTTCTGCAGATAACTTTGGGAAACTTACAATCTGTAGTGACTGTAACAGTAGCAGGCATAGGACAGGAAGGAGGGATGGCCTGCATCATCGCTGTTACTATTTCTGAATGTTTTTTTGCAACATCTGAGAGCAAGTCATCTAGACATTCCATAAAGTATCTGCCCGTCTATATGTCCATCTCCCAGTATTGCTCACAAGCATTACTGGCGATTGGCACAATAGTGAGCGCATATGCCTTGAGACTTCCCATCCTACAGAGCATGAGTACCAGAAGCCCTAGATCCTGATGTGCTCCATCCAGCGTTTGAAAGCATCCTGCGACGCAGTATACTACGAACTAAAAGTACCCGGGTTTGCAAACCTGCAGAGAGGTTTGCTATACCAGATGTCGCCCTCGTTTGCGTGGCTCGGGGTTCTTGAACAAGGAAGGTCCACTTTTAATCTTGGCGTTGTGATTGTTGATGGAATAGGTTGAGGGGTTGGGAGGGTCAGAGCGGTGGGTGGACCGTTTTTTAAAATGAAGTTTGTCCGCTAGCAAATTGCATTAGCGTGTAGCAGACCACATTTGTTATAAGAAAACAATCTTGAACAGAGGAAAATGGAATTGATGAGGGAAAATACCGAGAATGGGAGTGGAGTGGGTGTAGCTGATGGAGTGACTCGAGCTAGTGAAGGTCTCCAGGATCATCAGTATTCTCCAGGTGGGGTGAACCTTTTATAAGATGAAGTCTGTCTACTAGAAAACTGGGTTAGCTTTGAAATGGGTAAAATTTGATACAAGTAAATAATCTTAAAAGGAAAAGAATAGAATTCTGTAGGGAACATACCAGTTACAGGAGTGGAGTGTGTGTGGTTGGTGGGGTAACTCAAGTAAAAGAAGATTGCGTAGGTGGTGAGGGTTGGAGGTGGGGTTGAACTTTTAAGAAGAAGTTTGTCCGCTAGAAAACTGGATCAGATTTGAAGTGGGCAAAATTTGATACAAGAAAACAATCCTGCAGGGAAAAGAACGGAATTGTCTGGGGACATACTAGGGACATGAGTGGAGTGGGTGTGGTTAGTGGTGTGACTCGAGTGAAGGGGGATCGTTAGGGGCATGAGGGTAGGAGGGGGTGAGAGCTTTTTTAATACGCAGACTGGCCGCATGAAGATTTCAATAGCCAAGCAGCGAACAGAATGCGATATACACAAAAACAATTATGCAGCAAACAGAAGAGAATTATTTGTAGAATATACTGAGGGTGAGTGAGAGAGTCTGAAGGACTGCAGATGTCTCTAAAGTGGAAACACGATGAAACATATGGTATAGGAGTTGAAAAGGTGCGTTTGTATTGTCGGTACAGTCAGGAGAGGGGTCAGCGGAAGCTAGGAACCAATGGCTTATATAGGCTTTTTGGGGTGTTTTTGCCCTGAAAGTGGCTTGTACTCCGTACAAACATTGACACTTTGAAAATCAATCTTTGCACGCGATGATTGAGTAAGTACCAAAAAAACCATCAAGCTGAGAATCCACTCCTGCCTATCCACAAAGACCCATGCAAAGCCAAATACTACATCAGGCCTGAGACCCAAAATATCGCATTGTTTTTCTCAAAAGAACTACTGCTACAAACCACCCAGATCTCAGCTGGGAGCCAATATTTGGCTTACAAATCCTTCTTGCGCGTGTTTTTGGTCTTCAAAGCCACTTGTACATCGTACAAACATTAATCTCATGAAAAAAGAAACTTTGCAAAAGTGGATTATGTGAGCACAAAATCAACTTTTAGCCTCCAATAAACCCCATGCCATCTGCCAAGACCTGCACTATGCTAACACCATGAAAATAGTTGCACTCGAAATTGCCTGATGTTTGTAAATACAACGGCTATTACATATGGGCAAAAAATCCACCAGAGCTTTCTGATTTTGCTGGCATGCAATGGGAGTGGTGTTTACAAATGTCAGGCAATTGTGGATATCATCAACTTTTGAGGTGAAAATAAGAGGCATCCCACATGCCAGAAACTCCGCCAAGCCAAGCACCTGGAAACTGTGAAGTACTAGTAAGCTTGAAACCTAACAATTATCTTGAAAGGCCAAGACTGTGGTGTTGATAACTCAAACCAAGAGATTTGTTAACCACTCTATTAAATAACCGTGAAAGGTGAACTCTTATACAGGTCTCGTAGAAATCAGGCTTTCAACTTGAGGCGCGGTGTTTGCGCGTACTTCTTTCACCCCTAATCAGCTTCTCTGTACCCTGACAGCCACCTGATAACTGAAATACGACGTACAAGTAGGATGACCTCAAACATTACAAAGTGTCCCTATTGCTCAGGGCGTGATCACCATGCTGCTGCATATGAAAGGCGCCTACAAACAATACATCCAGACAATATGCTATCCCTCAATGTGACTGCAGTCGAGAATGGAGCCAAGCAGGTGGCTTTCAGAGGCAGTATTACATGAGGATTAATTGGCAATGAAACTGATTCTGACTACGAGTCCGATCCTAGGCTGGAGATTATAGATTGCCATTCGCTGAGCCATTCACCAAGTACCAATATAGAGCATGACCTAGATCGAGAGGATGATTTCTGGCCGCCAACCCTGGGAATCCCATCAAATCAGCTAACTATTCCCGACACTGGCCAGGCAATCGGCAATATTGTGGGATATTAACAGCCCAATCAGGGCAAAACAGAGGTCTCATTGTGCCCTTTTTGGTCCAAAAGTGACTTCAAGTTTGCTAGTTTGTTTGTCCTGAGTATGGTGGCCAGGTCACAGATAAATGATTACTTGAAAAATAACTTTTGAGGGAAGGATACCGTATCGTATCAATCGGCAGTTTCCTTGCAAAGAAGTCTCTAAGTGCGGGGCCCATTTTGTGAATCTCCTGCTTGAAGAGAAGCAACAATGGAGGATGGGAGGAGTGCAACAAGTTTCTATGATCAGAATGTCATCGAATGCGGCCGCTATCTGATCCACCAGGTTCCATATAGACCTGACATGATCTATGCACCGATTTGGGAATACAATTCTGGTGGAGATCAATTGTATTCCGAGATGCATACAGCAGACTGGTGGTGGGAAACTCAGGTACAATATCAGTCAGCAAGGGTGCTGGTAGTTAGTATCTAGTGCTAGCAGTCTATCCCATTTACTTGCATGAAACATTGGCAGCTGGATCAACAGTAGTACCGATTATCTGATTGTCAGACAAGATTTACCTTACCAATTTCTCTTATGATAAAAAGGCCAGGGCGGTAGATATGTTGATCAGCAACATCCATTCGTAGACCAGAAACAGCCCAACTAAGATTTCGATCCAACTTGTTGTATTGTTACAAGTACCGCCAACGCTTACTGGAGACCCAGCCTGTGTTGATGATTCCCAGAGGCAGACCAACGCGGGTATTCTAATAACTGTCTCTGATCTCCTATTTGGACCACTGCAGTGGGGATTTTCCAAGAAGGCGGCATAATGTACTGTTCCGACCGCAAAATGCGCCTGTGGTTTTCTATTTTGTAAGCCTGGATCGTGGATTACGCTGAGCATGCAGCCTTATGAGGATTAAGTTACAAGTCATGACCACAGGGTGTGGCTCTGAGCGAGGATTTTGGTGGAGATCCAAGGCGTATATATCAGACCTGTGACTATACATTGTATATGAAAACAGAGTTGGGGGAGGATGATATAGGACAGAGTAGTATTTCAGAATACTTGCACCAGATTCGCGTAAAAATAGTTCATAATATATTCACAGGTCTCTACCAGGTAGACCCTGCGGAGCTCCACAGGCCGGACCTTTTACATAACATCTACCTAGCTCTATTTAAACATGTGGTGAAATGGGCTAAAGGGTTTTAGAAAAATGTACACAGGGCAGCACGTATTTGAAAATGCCTGAAAAGCGATCCTCCTGTATCCCGGATTTAGAGTAATGAAAAATGCTTATCTGGAAGTCACATAATAGCTGGGAATGGAGATGACAAACCTGGGCTGATGTATTTTAGCGGTGTTGGCATCCGTACTACGCAATTGTGACTGTTCTCGGCAACTCCCATACAGACCCCCTTGCAAATGTGTCAGCGCGCTGATTGATTTTAGTATCATGGCCCAGGTTCGCAGTCACACATAGGAGACAAATGCTTACAGAGAAATGTATCTTCGCAGATTTCACCAGACAAAAGATATCTGGCTGGAGTCCTAGACCTCCCAGGCTACCCACGCTTTGGCAAACCATCAGGATCTGGAATTGAGAAAACAAATGCAAAATCAGTGGGCCAAGGAAGCTCCCCACATCTTCACCGCTAAAGGGTGTCAGCTTGCGACCGTAGAGAGTTTCCAATAGATTGATCAGCCAGCGGATTTAATGCTGTGGGAGAACTACTTCAACTTTATCAAGATGCACTAATTGACTCATTTTGAGTCCAAATGTCCCACATTTTAGGTCTGTTTCAATAGATTCCCCTGATATTTGCTAGCTGGTACATCACGTACATGTTAAAGAAGACTACTGGAAGTGTAACAATCGCGAAACTCTGTGCCGACAGATCTTGTCACAATATGTCTGGGAGCATCCCCAGGGGATGAGGCTGCGGAACCTGGAGGTACTTTTGAACACAGATAATGCGGTTAGGATGCAGAATGTCGCATCACAGCTGTGAGCTTCCTTGGGCCACAGCACACCTCAGCTGGTTTTCTGAAGCCACTCAAAGGAGACAAACGCGCTAGTTGAACTTTACAGCAACCTCAAACTTCAGTATTCTAACATGGTAAGGGAGATGCTGTGTTATATCCAATAGACTGTAACAAATCAAGGGCAGCCACGTACGGACTCCACAAAACTGGAATTACTTCAGTTAGAGCGCTTTACCCAGCTCGAGATTATGGTCCCTGACCTTCAAGAGCCTTATATGTTTCAGATTGATTAGGCTCATAGTACTGGAGCACAGAATTTCTGTAATGCTTCTGCTAGAAACAGTGGATATGGATTCAGGTTGAGAGGGCGGACACTTGTGGGGATCAGCGTGGGAGGTCAGTGGTGTGGTTATTGCGACTTGTCAAGATAAGAAATACCTATAGTGATACTGGAGGTGCCCGTTGGGTCGCATTGGTTCCATTCCTCAAGCCCATGAAAGGGGGAAAGTGTCACATTGGAAACGGATGTATAGAAGTCTGCGCCGGGCCCGCTTGCTAGCATATGTGGATTGTCGATATAGGGAGTGTAACTGGCCAGGCTCGTGTTATTCCCATTAGGAAGACGAAATGACTAGTTAATGACAGGATTGATCGGTGTACAAATGACGTAATATATTAAAATATTCCATATATAGGGAGTTCAACATACAAATAAAGTCATTAAATACACTCATGATAGCTCTCGCATTGATTAATTATCATGAAAATTGAACATTTAGCCAAGAGATGTGGTAACAGGAATAATACTAGTTCTAATAAATGGAAGAAGACAGGAAGAGTAGAAAAAAATCTGTACAGAATCGAGAGGTATAAGATTTACGCAGGTGTAACTGAGAGCATTGTGAGACGATGACGGGGCAATCTGCTGACTGGTTGCAAATAAACAAATTGAGGGTGCGCAACAGCCCACGCAACTTTTTTTTCATTTGGTAGAGGGGGCAGTCGCACACCTCAAATAGTGAAGTCACACCTCAAAATGCTAGATGAACTATTCATATTTTTCAATACTTAAATTGGGCAAATAGCGCAGCACATATATCATGACAACGAGCATGTCCACCATGCAAGCTAATTCCTTTCTTAGTCATTAGGCGTAGCAGACCGTAGTGAAAATGGATGTGGAATTGCTAAAGTGCACATTCAGGAGCTGGATAATTGCCGAATCTCTGGCAATGACCCTCATTGCTACCTAGAAAAAGGTCCCACAATGAGTGTCAGTTGATGAATTCAGTTAGTGTATGACTGAGCATCTGGGATTCGACCAAGGTTCTGGTGAGTACGATTCACAATATTTATATGTAAGCACCCTAGATGAAAACTAGTACTTGTGTCAGAATTGTAGAAACTGTGAGATCGAAATGAGACTGAGGTATACAGGCGGGTGCAGAAAGAATGGCAATGAGATGTTGCAGCGCGTAGGACGTGAGAGAATAAAACAGTTGACAATTAGAAGAGTGGGATGCATGAGAGGAGAATAGCAATGAGAGCGTGTTCAGATGCTGATGTCTTAAATTGCATGGGGGCGCTTTTCATCTGAGGTGCAATTTCTTTTCACTGATGCATGACCTAGGCTGTTCCTACTATGAGGAAGATAAACTATTGAATTGTATTATTATACCATAAGTTGATATCAATATTCTGGAAGAAATCATAGAAGCAAAGCAAGATGTCAACATCCATACAGTTAAGGAAGATGAAACCTTTACTGTAAAACCTAGACTTGGTATCACAAGCATGAAACATGCCCGGGCAGTTTTATTGAGATGTACTGCTACCCACTATGCTAATTGCGAAGTAATAGACCATCTAGGACACTATTCTACAAAACAAATTCCCTACTCAGTATCTGTCCATACATGTTCACAAATGTGAAGGGTCCAAGAGATTTTGGGTGGCGAAAGTAGGGTTCATAACTTAAAATGTGTGATATCACCGTCGTACTTTGTTAAGGAAGAAAGAGAGATCACAAAGATAGTAGCAGATATGAATGGACTATGGAAATGACCGATGATAGAAGGTTACAGGAATGATGAATTGTTCAAACAATTTGAAGATACAAGAGGAGGAAAATAATCTCACTACAAGATTTCTACTATCTTGCCCTTTGTTACTACTAGAAATGGCCTCAACTGACTAGACATTCTATGACACCATAGATGAACTGTTCAGACCTTCTGAGAACTGAGTATCCTAGTCATTCATGACAAAGGAAACTACAGCACTGATTGGAAATAATACAATGTCACAGAATACCGTTTCTGGCAAGAAATATTAAAGGTCTTGTTGGAATATGGATGCCAATATGAGCTATGCACAAGAAACAAGGAATCAAATACACTATCTAAAGGAGAGGCCCAGTTACTACACGTACCTTGTGAAATATTTAACACCTAAGCAAATGACTTTGCAAGAGCTTTCAATGTAGCTCGAAAGAATAAATACGATATTGTTATAGTGGTTGTTGGCAGAGCGGTGGGATTCACCTGGGTTATCTTTATCCACACAAATACAGCAGCAGAAGAGACTTTGACTCTCTTTCGCTACCATGTATTCATGCCTCATGACGTCCCCACATAATTAGTCAGTAATGCTGACCCAAATTCAGTGCCTGATTGTAGTCCCAAAGTATGACGTTTATGGGAATCCAATGTGTAAAAGCAACTACTGGCTACTGTGAAACCAATATCCTAGTGGAAAGAATGATTAGGGAACAGAAGACAGGACTCCAGAATGTTGTCAATGGAAGACAGAAGAACTAGATCCTGCACTCTAGGAACTTGCAGCGCAAGATTAAAATGCTACACACTCTGATATTCTCAATATGCCGTCCAATAAAGAGGTTTATGGATGAGCCTATCCCATACTATCTAATATCAGGGTTGGAAATATCCAAGTACCTGAATCTGACAATTACTTCAATCAATACATCTAACTAAGGAATGATGGCTATTAGGCTATAAGGACAGCGATATTTCGAAACATCAGAGTACCTGCTAGAAGAGGAAATAATCAAAAACCGCTACTGGTAGGAGGAATATTGATGGTCTTTGGAGACCAGCTTACTACAGAATCAGGGAGGAGCAAGAAGCTGGAACCTTGATTGTGAGGAGCCAGGGAAGTAATGGAATATGATAGCTATATACAGAATTATATGGTTAAGATGGACACTATGATCTAGCAACAACGAGAGGTAATATTCCACTGCTGAGAGGTGAACAAGTTTGTTGAAAATTAGGATCCCAAGTTTCTAGAATGATAGTATGCTCAACCAGTACCTATACTGGTTGAAGAACTTCTAGAGGAGTAAGTGGAACAAATTCTTGACTATCACTAATGCTATAGAGTGGATCAGTTCCTGGTCTCATAGAAAGGATATCCAAAGTCCGATAATAGGAGGGAGCTATTCACAGCCCCGCCAAATGCGATGCTATTAATTCAGGACTGGTGGACCAGTAGCTGACCTGAGGATTAATTTCCAGGTATTACAGGATTTGTTGATAGCTAAATTTCAGCAACCCCACATGATATTGGACAATTCTGTGATCTTGGAAGAATGTATAAGGAATTTTGAGATACTAATTTCGAACAAGATTATGATGACACTCAGGTATCAGATAAGGGAGAACTAATTCATTCTCAGGATTGAGCAGGATTGGATTTTTATTTTTGCTTTTGAAGAATAAAATTATTATTTTGTTTTAAGATTGTAACAGTTATGCATATAGAAATCTTAGACAAAAATGCGCACAGACCTCATAGTAGGGTCACTGTACACAGACTCTCGATATACCAGAGCCAACAGCCCCCTCCAGCCCCCTTATAGGACCTGCACATCCTTAGCAAGATTTCCACAGTTGTGTCTGGTAACTAAAATATTATAGGAATGAAGCCCACTTCTTAACACCATATACCTAGCCGCTGTCTGTCCAATCGCGTACTGTTCACAAGGTATATGAGAGGTACCGTTTGGCAACATTGAGGAAGCAGAATAGACTAAGTCCATGGGTGGCACATTGAGATAGTAGGCTTCAAGGATAGGCTTCCTAAACTATGGCTCAAATGTGACAGAAGAATTTTGGCCAAATACTGTGGGAGGATATCCCACTAGCAGATGGTATTGAGGATATACCGAATCTACCCTTACCCTTCTGGCATCAGTTGTATGTTTGTTGGTCCTAGTAATAAGACCCATCTAGGGAGGCCTGGGGACTAAGTGGATGCATTCTCAGAAAGGCAGAGCTCGACAGGTTGGAGACGCTTAAGCCATTGACACATTGGGCTCAGACTTGCGATTGGTAATAGGTAGCCTGCCAGTAAGCTGATAACTGCATCGCTGATAAGACTGTAGGAATGATAGTCCAAAAGACAAGACTGATATAATAGTCTATACAGACAACTCAGTTAGAGGCCACTGTTTGCTACAACACATAGCGCAGTCATCTCTATGGAGTAATAGTATACCGTAACCATGAAGCGGTATGATAAGTTTCCGGGTCCAAGGCTGTTAGCACTCAAAAGATTCAGTATGTTTGCGTATTAAAACAATAATGGTACTTCAGGAGCATCGTAGTTAGGAATAGTCCCTATATGCCTTGATGCGGAATATAAATATTGCTCAGCCTGCCGAGGTTTACAGACATGATTAAGTAATGTAGAAAAGATCTTATCAATAGAAAATCGATTACAAAGAAATCTTTACTTTGTCTGTTTTATCAAGAGGAGCCTTCCTCGACAGATTCTGCGAACAAAGATTTTGGATTACATCCCTCAGTTATAAAGGAGATCAGCATCTGCCTAGCAGTAACAGAGACTAGTTATTTGGTTACTAATATAAGGATTCCCGGGATTCAAAGTGTGAAGACTTATGAGTCCACCGCTGTTACACCCGTGAGGTTTTATCTCATATTTTATGTTTGATTAAAAACATCAATTGATAACTTCATCATTTGGTATTAGTTTAGGCTACCTGATAGCTGGGAATAGAGATATTTAATGACTGCTATCCTCCCAGACATTAGGAGAAGCGGGCTGCGACAGACACTGGTCTGAATATAAATCATTGGGCAGTTACTTCTCTTCAGTTCACATTTGACTAGCAATCCAATAGAGAACAAACAGAGCTGGTACAGTAGTACTTAATAGCTGTTCAGTATCTGTACCAAGATCTGTATTAGTTATATCGATATCCCAGCTCTCTAGTGTGTGAGTATAGCTAATCATAATAGCATTACAATATGCTCTCACCTGGTGCCCTTATCACAACCAGTGGAATCCATTACCACAGTTCCTGATCCTCAGTATGACTTTGCTAAGGGAGGAATGAGAAGGGAATGCCCAGTGCGAAAGGAGGAATATATTGGATATCTTCCTATTTATCTTGATCATTATGTATCTTGCAACAGACAATGACTCTTAGTTAGTTGGCCTTATATGTATCAAAAATACTACACTTCATGCACTATATTATTTCTTGATTTACATGCCATTGATTATCTGATTATTCTGCTTAGGCTATTGCCTACATTCCTTGCTTGAATGCTAATATTCTCATAATATCATGGTGGTAGAATAGATCATAGAACTACTTGTTATTCTTAAACTTATATGGTTGAAAGTCTAGTAGGTGGTTGCATAAAGAATTAACTATCAACTCTTCTATTTCCATTTTATTTTTGCTTTTTTATCTGCATATATTTTATTGTTATTTATGGTATAAGAGCCTATATCCAGCGCTAGCAAAGACATAAAGCAATCTCTATTCCTCCTCCGACCAGGCCTGACCGTATCCCCAATAGCCTCTAGTGTGCATCTAATGGTATATCTCCACCCCAAAAGCTCCAACGTATTTTGAACAACAAATAGAAAGACCTCCAAGCAAAGTAGGAGAAGATAGTATTGTAACTGCTCAGAACATCATCAAAAAAAGAAAAGAAAACTCTCACCGGTAGATTTGGAGAAACAGCCATGCCAGACATACACAGTGGTTGAAGAAACCTGTAGCCAGTATCAGAGCATGCAACATCAACTGAATAAGGAGGCCAACCCAGGAGCAGGGCAGGAAAGGGTAAGAGTAGCATGGTGCAAGCGAGAGAAACGATTTAGCAGTGCAGCACAAGCCAATCTAAATGTTGGGTGGGACAGGGAACCAAGTGTGAGCGCATTTACTCTGAGCAATCCGAATTATCTTTTTGAAGTTGACCCGTCATTGAGTAGTGCAACCAACCACTTTACTGCAAATCTCCTCACACCAGTTGTTCTCAAAGAAATAGCATCAGTTAGTGGATGGATACCACTGCTTAAGCTGACTGTGAATAGTGGCGAGAAAGATCCGCAGGCCTACGAAGGAGTGCGTGCCTTCTGCGAATAGTAGTTCTAGCAGTCTGGCGCTTTGATAGCGCAGGGTCGCTGATGATGTGCAGGGAGCTCACCAAGCATGGTAACAAAGAGGAAATAGGCAGCAGAAATACAGTACTGGGACTCAGAAGGAGGAAAGCTATAATGCATAAAATGGCAACAGAGGATGGTGGGGAGAGGGTGTGGGTGGCTATCACTCCTGGGCGGAGGGAATCATAGGAGAGAAGGGAGGATGGATGATTGTTAGAGTCTTGTGTGAAGTATTGATTTCAAGCAGGAGGAAAATAGGGGAGATGAGGCAGGAACTAACCATCAAGTCACAGCCACATCCAGACATCATTCTTCACTGAATCCACAGGCAAATAAAAACAACTGCGAGTCGCAATCATGATTAATTTACACGCATAATACAAAACCCATATGACTTCGTCACTGGTCCTGTCAGTGTGCCATGTGACCTCTTAATAGTTCATGTACGTGAAATAACATATCTTTCACTACAATCCTATTGGTCACATGGATAGCCCCCAGGAACTCTTAATTGCTCTAGTACGTGAAGGGGCACATTACCACACAGCCTCCTAGGTCTGGTGCACGGCTCCCATGACCTCGGAAAAAGGCATGTCCATCAAATCATAATATAATAAATGAAACCGACGGACAAATATCCTCGTCCTTGTGCAAACATCTCTGTCCACTACGTGTCAATCTACAAGTGTGACATATTGAAACACCAGGGGAGGAAAGCCTCCATCAGTAGAAAGGTAAAAGAGAACAGTGAGGAGAGGATATCAAAAGCTGTCACCTCCGGGCTACCACTGTCATGAGGAGGCATGGGGGGAGTTGCTCGGATGGTAGGATTCTTGCCATGAGGGTTACTTTCAAATGCGCAGAGAAATGGAGGAGACCGAGAATGCTAACACGCTAAAGATACAGGTCACCACTTATATACTAAACCGGCTGCAACAGTAATACAGGGAGATATCCAACTAGGCAGTCAAATAATAAGTAGGAAATGCGAGGGCTCCAGAGTAACTTCTGAATAGTCCAAACTAATATCAAGTGAGTTACAGTATCTGGAAGAACCAGGGATTTTGTTACAAATAGTATGAAGATTTCTGTAATCTATCAACCAGTTTGTACTTCAGGTGCTGCACCCCTCCAATAGCCATAGTCAGTACACATGTACTTGCTGCTTTGCATAATACTGATTGAAATGTACATGCCATATCATTCACTTGTCATCATTGCTATAATCAGGTTCCAATGTACCTGCTAGATAACTATTGTTTGCTGACGTATTTGTACTCTAATGCTCATTGCATATCGTAGCAGGAACTATTATCAGAGGAGGTAGGACAATCCTAACAGCTGAAATTGTCTCCCATACTAAGGCGAGCTTCAAATCGGTTGCACTACCTTAATATGATTGGCTCTTTAGATCTCACACAATAATCAACTTGTCTCATCCAATTCCCGTTCAAGAACTATTTTCATCAAAGTTTCAAAATTATTATTCCTACAGTTGAATTTTTCACTAATAGCTTGGTACTTTGCATAACAGGCACCAATGCCATAAGGCTAATGGGTATTACTGGTGTCAACCGGAATACATCATCGCTCACAAATGTCTGACTCTGCCTTTCTAATCAGCTCTCATTGCTCCCAGTACTCACGAACCATTGGTACCATGAGAGGGCCCATATGTGCTTGGCGTATGTGTGCAGTGCCACATCCAGATATCATTTGAAGTCTAGCACTTGGATCTAAAAAATCTAGGTCGACAAGCTACTAATGAACGGAAAGCGCTTTACCTAAAGAGACCTTACAGATTGCTTGATTCTCGCTCGTGCCTAGCTTGTTCACCTTGTAAGTGTATTCAAAGTCTAGCCCATGGTATTTCATAGTCTTGCCCGACGACTGCAAGGTTAGAATGCTTTCCATCACTTTGATGAATAGATATAACAGCATCATGAACCTGAGTTTTGATTTCACAATATGAATACCTCTGGTCGGTAAAGTATATATAGGATGGTACATGGGTAGGTAGCATGATGATATGGCGATGTTAATTGTACTGCATGAAGAGAAAATCACTTTGTATGCAACCATACTAATGACAATTGAAGTATAGATCTCGCTTAAAACAAATCTGTGTCATCCGCCCATGAACAACAATGATACCCGAATAAACTGTCCTACCTCAAGACGCTGCATACCATTCTTCACACAACTCTTTAATCACCTCGGAGCTATGTATTTGCAGAGTAATTTGTAAATAATTAATCCTGTTGAATGAGAGAATATTCCCTAGTGATGAAACACTAGTGATCTCTTGAAACATCGACCTGCAGGTGACGCAGGCTAGGCCATGCCCGCCTTTCGTTTGGAGCAGCAGCTTTCCCACAGCCTGGCCCGGCCGTTCCTGAAAAAGACTTGGTCTGTAAGGTCGTGCTAAATGCCCGACGAACTTGCTCCTTGCGATAATTGCCTGTATCATTTGACTGGTGACGGCTTCTCAATGGCCAGAACTACAGACATGGCGACTACATTTCACAAAGCGGAAAATTGGGAAACAATACCTATGCTGAAGCAGCGAAACAAACTCCCCGATCACGCAGAAATTGACAAGTGGCGAATTACGAACGGCGAAATCGCATAATAGGGAACCTCATCTACCATTGATCGGTGGATGGGCGGAACTGCGAGGCTGGCGAAAGGAATGGACACTTGGTTGGACAAGTGAAAGCTCTCATGGCCGGTGAACCACTTTGGGAGACAGGCGGAGCAGTTTGGTTTTTCAATCAATATTCTTGTGCTCAGGGTATCGCAGGGGGCACCAGGGACCAACTAACCGTGAAGACACAAGTGTAAATGAACCGTCACGAAGTTATCCCCCTATTCTTCCTATCATCACTGCTCATCTCAATCTTTGCGGATTCTGGTCAAAACAAGGTCACGGTTTTCCAAGCGAGTCTCCATTTCTTCATTCTTTGCGCCCTCCCAATAAAATAGACTCCTAGTATTCTTCGCCTTGGCACAGTCCCTTGGCCTCTCCTGTTTCAGATGAATCCACCTTTTCCCGGCAGAAGTGCATATTCAAAGCTCACCTACGAAACCTATATCCCGGCAAAATAAAAGTGAAACGAAAGCTCCGGGCTCACGAGCAGTTCCTGACCCTCTTTTGCATGTCTGACGGATTGTGATCATGCCTAACAGCTCTGGAATGTGTCATGAAGCGTCCATGACTTTCAACCGTAACTCGTATGATGCGCTTGTTTCGTTGCCGCTCCTCCTAGAGGATGCCTCATACCTCATGTGAAACCGTGCAAAGCCAGACTACCCATACCTACAGCCGCTAGGTGTACAGATTGTCCGCAAATCTTCCTCCTATCCTATGACCACCCCATGTCCACCACCACTATTCTCAGTATCACTACTCTCATCAAGACCATTATTATCCCATAAAATAAGGACCTTTTGTTGCCCTAGCCTTTTCAGGATATGTCAACGCTCCACCCTAATATAATTTTCTCATGTGCTGATCCCAGTTTGGACCGCTTTCCGGGAGATTATCCATCGGCGTTGGCCACATTTATTGCAGGTTAGTGATGGACAAGAGTGTGCGTGTTTCCATCACTATTGTGTCCTTCGGTGCTGCGTCGGCGGCGGTGGTCAACAACCGTGTGGGCCAAGCCACGGCCTCCCTCTTAAGTCTATTTCTCACCTCCACCGTCATTACCCGACACTAATCCTCGACACTCCGACGTTGTTCAGCACCACCACCGTTCGCAATCAGTGGGACACCATTGTGAAGCTACTGTCCGGGCCGAAAACGATTCCGGAGGACAACGGCCGCGACATGCATCGTGGGAGGAGCCGTCAGAGTAGTTTGGGAATGAGGACCACCGCACGGGCCGTCGCCCGTTTTCGACCAGTCTATGCGGGTAAATGGGTCGAGTGCGAGTCTCGAGACTGGGAATTCAATCATATTAGAGCCCATGTTTAGCAACGATTAGCCGCTGCGGATGGGCAGGCAGGGCAAAGTCGACGGTAAGAGGAGATGGTGAGCCGCGAGCTTGTTCAGATCGCCCGACAGGAAGGAGTGGGAGCTCCGGGGCGCGATAGGTGGGGGGACGGCATTACGGCCGACCCCCCCCCTTAATTTACTTTATAAATTATAACATCAGCAGCGCCGATTACAAATGTATTAGTCTTGCGGTAGATATTCCCTCATCACGATTTCAAGCGTTGCGGGAGCTCGTCACTACTACTAAATCCTGATGGGGATAATACCAGCGTATTGGAACCAACCCCTTATCCAATAACCGTCGTCAATATCCGGGTATTAATCGCCATGGTCGACATTATTCTAGTGGTTCCTCTAGGCTGGATTACGTGGTCGGTAAGCTTGCATAGAGGCCTATTAGCTTCCCCTCGCAGTCTGTTATGATGCTATATTTACATGGTTATAATCACCGGACCCACGAGAACCCACTCAGTGCAAGCCGCCGCAATATGATATCAACCTGGCACATAGGTATTAGAGATGGGTAAAGCATTTAGCAGGAGAGTAATCCAAACCTATTCGAACACCCAGCCAGTGCAAAACCTGTCGGCTCCTTGTACCCCAAATTGTAATCCCTCCCCCCAGGGACACTATCTGCGTTAGCGTTACAAACGGTCAAATATTTAAAGAGCCATACAGCCATCACAGAGTACGATGTTGTAGAAGGCTTTGTGTGTATGACGATCCTAGACAGCACCGGGATGGCTTCCGGGCCACTTGTCCCGCCCTTGCTCTGTCCTTGGTTCCGTTCCCCCGTCTTGGGTTGACTCGGCCAAGCGTATTGGGGATACAAAGTGGTCCACAGGCGGTATAATCTTTGGCAATACAGAAGCGGATATTTCACCTGGCATGTAATTGAAATCGCTTGTTACTTCATTGTCTATTTTTCTTTTTTTTATGTATTATGAGACAGTTAATAGTAAAAGGTCTAGCCAGAGCGCTTCCGATTTCATAGGTAGCCTTGACGGCAGATTATCACGTTGGCGCACACAATGGCCACCGCAACAATAATAACCAGAATCCAATTCACCAATTCTTACCCAATCCTCGGCAGCAGTGTTTGAACTCAGAGCGGTAACACAGTGGCCCCGGTCGGAGCACCAGCCATGGCTAAACCAATTGTGAAAGCTTTCATCTTATCGAATCCAGCTGCACCGAGAGTGAGAGTAGATACGGGTGAGGCCAAGGTGGCAGGGCAAATGAAGATGTGTAACACGACGAAATCGCCCGAGGTAGGTACCATATAAGGTAGGAGGGCAACCCCCGCAATGGGTATCAGGGTACAGACGACATGCACGGCTGGCAGGCAATCAGGCGGTCCAGGGGGGTCGAATCTTCCAACGAGGATGGCCAAAATGGTCCCAATGAGGATAAGCACGATCTGCAAGACGACAACCCAAGTTGTTGTATATCGTGTGAGTCTGATCGCTTCGGCATAGTAGCTTCCGGATTCACGATAAGACTAGGTCGGACAGTAGGTGTGAGTCATGGCAGCATTGACCGGGTTGACAAGGTTCACCATCATAAAGCCACTAAATAATTGTAGACAGGAAGTGGGTGTTGGAATGGAAACGCCACAAGGGGATCTCGCACATACAAATTATTGAACAGCCTGATGTGGTCGACGAGTGTCAGTTGCCACGCTCTCCCCATAGCGTCTTGTAGACCCTGCACGCGAATGGCTCTCGGTGAGTGTGCGGCTTCCGCAGTGTTTGCAGAGGATTATTGTCCTGGAGGTATTTCGCCCACACAATTGAAATGTGCATCCGCCATTCCGCACTCTCGGGGTCAAACTGGTAGGTTGAAGTCGATTGAGGGACTGTTTCTGGGGGAATTGAAGCCGCTTCATGGCGGTTTGCTCAAGTATTACCTTCTGTGTATGTAGATCATGTGAGGCGTAACGGGAAGCTAAGTTCAGAATCATTTACCAAATCGGAAATTATGTTCCTCACAGCAATACCTGGTTGACTGCGGGAACCTTCGTCGAGTACTATTTCGGTCACCATTTGGATATTTGTGCCGACATGACGTTGGTCTCCCAACGTGCAGTGAACAAAAGCCGTACTTTCTGCGATGCGGTAGAGATTGGAGGAAGAGTATCAAGAACGGACAACCAACGGACAGCCCCGAGACAGAGCGCCGCCCAGCCCAAGCGTAACCCTGTAGCTAAACTGTGGATGATATTTACGTGGTTTGCTAATAGTGATGGACACGATCATTCTCGATCATAAAATTTGGGTTATGCTCGGGTATAAATACTGCTCGATCACACTCAAATTCTATGATCGAGCATCATCGTGTCCATCACTATTTACTCATGAGTCCTTACTAACAACAGCGTGATGCGTAACTTGCTCCCCCATTTCTGCAGATGAATCAATTACCATAACTCCTGTGATGAGTAGCGCTGGAAAAAAGTGAAAAAATTGAAAAAATAGTTCCTGAAGCACGTTTTTGAACGAGAATGGTGAGGAAATCGTCCTTCATTCCTGAGATCCTTTCAAACTCGGGTCGTCCCGCTTGATAATTCCCCTACCTCGCCTTCGCGGGATTCATATGTTGCACTCAGGATTTAGCCAGTTGTCGGGCGATTTGCCGAGTCATGATCTCTTGGAAACACCTGGCTGGACTATAATTGTTTGCAATAGATTTCGCATTCAAGTGTAGGACTCGCCTTCCATGAGTTGTGTACCTTACCTATTTTAGTATGGTACTTGACATCCAACATCTGTCGAGTTACCACTCAAAGACCGAGTCATTGCTGGTGAGGCGGATGCCAGAGTTGCCTCGAAGGAACGGTTTGTATAAGTGTGCATTCATCCTTACCCGCTTTCTGTTTCAACTTACATATATTCTGTCGAGCTCAGATCATGGTCTGTGGTTCTAACCATATTCCTTTGCATCATGGAGTATTTTCGTCGCCGAGCGGAGTCATAGTATGAATTGGGAAATTTGCAATCACCTAAACCAAAAATCGAATATAAGAGTTCTTTTCACGCAAGCTCCTTTAGTAAATATCTTTACGGGATGATATTTAACTTAAATAACCGACAGATTTCTCGTACATGCAGCTTCCACTATGTTGGTAACACAATCACACCAGGGTGCGAGAAAGCTCTATCGTGGGGGTATTGTGGTAGTGCTGTACTATATCCTCCTAAAGCGATAGTAGATCTTGTGACTATGTGAAAGACTGATTACACTCCCACAACAAGCGATGGCGGTGAAACCTCAAGTGATTGAGATTGGGACACATAGCTACTGTGACCAATGTTGGCAAACCCTATTGATAGTATGTACTGCTCAGTTAGAAATATACGGAAATATGTTTTTGGAAGATCAGAGTTGCGACCACTTTTCTAACAAAAGGTGTGACAGCTTTGGGGGTAACGCCAACAGAAACACTTCTATTTAAGCTTAATGCGGCCTCTCATGAAGTACTAAGCAGATGTTCTTTGTAACTTGAATTTAGAAGTTCAGTAAAAATAATATTGTTTAAAATGTGATTGCTTACGAGGAATAACACTTGTGCTAATTCAAGTTGTATTATAAATAGAGAATAAAAATACTACCGGGGAAATTTTGCAACACATTATAATTCAATTCCTGTAGAGGTAATTGAGAGGTTTTATCAGGGAGATCAGAAAGAGAAATTGTGCAATGTGAACTATAACACGTGAACACATGTCTTTGGGAATCTGGTGAGCCCCACGAGGGTTTAGTTTTGGGGATTGTTGACATTCGATTTTCTGCGCAAAAGCGAACGCAGGTGAAATCAAACCTGAATTCAAGGATTCGGATTACCGCTACCCAGACAACTAGCAAAAATTTGATTATAAAAGTAATACCAACTAGAGTCTTTGGGGACAAAATATAGGGGAATCACTGGCTGCCAAACCATGAACAAAATAGGAAATCCTGGGGTGCAAAATCATGACTATTGTCGAAGAATACGCTATAGGTTGCGCCTTTATCATACTGCACACCTGTAGTTTTTGGTCACCTTGCGTGTATTAAGTGCTTAGTAAGCAGGTAGGATACAGGCCATAATATGAAAAATGAAAACCGCAAGATATTTGCTTTCTATATGGGGTTTTAGCACTTCGATTCAAGCGTGTGATTATCAAACTATCAAAGGCCAGAATTACGCAAAATCTAGAGAAATCCAGATTAGCATCCTGTACTTGATTGGCATACGAGAAAAGTTCTTTTTCAGTTTTCACGTAGAACTTTCTGGTCACCTCTCTAGCAATATATGTATCCCTTGTGGTGCAAATCAACGGACTTAATATCTTCATTCCAAAGTCTGAGTCTCCTCATGATTTCAGGTGTTGGCGTATCGTCGGTATCAGCATTTAAGGTGCGGGTTGTTTACTTCAAATTTGATGTGTTAATCTCTTCTTTTTACTCATGAATGTATTAAATATTGCTATGCGTTGTGGAAATAACCATCTCCTATTTAATTTATGATCTTGATTTATGCAGCTTTTAGTATTAGGCTATTTACCATTTTAACGGAGGCGTCAACACACATATATTAATAACAAGTAAACCCAAGGTGGCGCAGGACAATGGAAAACAAGTTTTGAATGTAATATTTGCCGAAATGAACAAGTATTCGCAACAATTAGACATAGACAACAATAGAGAAGGTGACAAAAGACCAAAATTGCTCGAAAATCGTATGTATGTGTTTTAGCTTAGAAGAAACCTTCTGGAAAAGTAGCATTGTTCTTTCTAATCGCTCACGAAACATTGCTAGGGTTTGATTTTCAGTTATTATAATATTATACTGCTAAACTAGAATACAGTGAAGTTGAGATAGGAGGAGATAAACCACATAGGGAGGTTCAGTTCTCATGCTTTTCATGCATAATACAATGGATATTTTGAGCCACTTTGAGCAGCTATCCGCTTGCATAGCACTGTCGGCATCTCTCATCCCAGAGTTGTGACAGCTGTTATGCAGATTCAGTCTTGTTTCCAGAACTGCTGACCTGTTGAAAAAAAAAAATACAAAGATGATTGATTACAGTAACCGCGCCAAGGTTGTGGCTGCGCCACAACCCATGCTTGCTCGCTAACTTGCAACCTTGTGCACACGAAAAGAGAGTGCCTATCAGCTCAACGCAACATAACAGCTCAACAGAACATTCAATTTGTATGTTAATTTATGAATTTCAAACCACCACCAACATTCTCCAACACTTTAAATGTCCATCTGGCTTTCTCACCCACTGTTTCAAGTCTTTAAGAATATGGCTTCCATTTTCTTTCCTCTCCCTTACAACTTGTATTTTCATGTAGTGGGACTTTGGTTTGGATTAAACTTGAATGTCGCATTGAGTTGATATGTTCCCTGTAGCTGATGGGCACTCTCGAAGAGAGTGCCCAAGTTTGTGTGTTAGCGAGCAAGCCTGGGTTGTGGCTGCGCCACAACCTTTACACGGTGAGAGGAAGGGACATGGCTAGAAAGCATCTACAAGTCTTCTATTATAGATTAAGAATGAAAGCGCTACTCAAATGAGGTCACACCCAAGTAATCACCGGTCTCGGTCCACTAACCGATAATAATCCACAAAAACATAATCTTCAATTTCACATCACACCTGTTCTGAATAAGCAGTATGTCTCAAGGACCATCTAGTATTAGTCTTGAAGAGGAATTCTTTTCCTCCTGCTAACTATCTAAGTCCATGATTTCTATTTTCATTTAGCTTCCCATCGTGGGTTAATCAATGATTGCTACTGCAGTAATATCTTGTTAATTGTTAAGAAATTTGAAATAAGGGATTACCACCACATGACGAGAAAGCTTGTCATCGCAAATACCAAGTGCATTGTTACAAGTTCAGAAACTTATATCTGCAGTGTATTTTGTTGTGTAGTTAATACTCTGAAAGTATTACTGTAGTTTGAAATAGTATGAGTTTGTCTAATAATATAATAGAAGCCATAGCCTGACCTTCCCAGGTACTTCCTGGTCTAGCTATGTTTCCCTACATGTGACTAAAACCTTTAACCCATCCTATAATGGTTATACTGTTCTTCGAGATACGGGTATGGTTCTCCTGGAAATACCAATGTTTGATTTCTCTCTACGATTGTGAAATGTTTGATAATATAATGCACAGAAGACTCTGGTACAATGTGCCACCAACATAGCCCTTTTGGCCCTTATAGCACAGCCACCTTCACAAGGTCTGATATCAAGTATATCACTTGCGATATTCCTGTTCTTAGCATACAGGAGCATAGTTTCTGCCACATAATTTTCAAGTCACATGTCATAATTGAAGAACACTACAATAGATACTGCCATCCCCTACCTTCTTAAAGAACACAGTATGTTTAACTCTATTTTCTGTTTCGATAGCTTATCTATTTCCCCCTCATCTGACATCTCAGCTCTCACTTATCCCATGATATCTCGAATACACTTACCAAATATAGTAATATATTAGGCAAAGGTTTATATGGATAAACATGTGCCTCACTACAGGATCAAAGGTCACAGTGCTAGTATATGAATCAACTGAGGAGCTATTGACTGTCTCATATATCCCAATTTGCATTAAAAACTTATCTATCCCTGTTAAAAAATGATTAACGAGCAACAAACTGAAATCGAAAGCAGAACCGCTTGGGGAGAAGCAGACACCAAAGAAGTATTACACCTGAATACCTACTTCTATGCTAACAGCATTTATATATTTTAGTTTTCTACTTCTTGGCTGAATTTGTAATCAAGCTACATTTGTGCAAAAATGAATATTCAAACTCCTTATTGGGAATTCCTCCTTAGAACCCTTTTCTTAAGTTGAGAAAGTTGGAGCTGTTCTCCACATGCCAGATGGCCCCAACTGGTATGATTACAAGATTGAAAACATTATGCCAGGTTTCACGATTACTGGAACCCGGCAAACATATACCGGCTCGTTATACCCTGTCCGGGTGGTCAAAAGTAGGGAGGCTCTTGGAATTAAGCGATAGTTACAAAATGTATAATATATATTAATCTGCTTGGAACCAGATATGACTGGGCGGGAGAATAGTACTTTTTTGCGGTAGGAGCTACAGCGAGCAGAATGAGCTGAACCAGAGAAGCGACTGCCACAGGTCTTTCTAGAGCTCCTCATACGACAAACCTGACAATTAGCTCTGCTATTTGCTCTGCAGGGAGCAGGGCTGACTATTTTATTCCGCCATTCTGTCAATAGACCAAGTATTCTCATCTCACGTGAACCCGAGCTCGGGCGCGCGGCGGAGTGTCAAAGTTTGGTGTGCCTGGAAAGTTTGAAGAATATTGCTGTTTAACAGCTGTTTATTTCAGCAATTACTTTAAGAGTAACAAATTCCCCACCTTTCCTATTTACCGTTATGCTAGTACTTTCAGCATCAATGAATCTGATCAGTCATTGATGGAATACAGAATATGCTCAACAGTTATTGAAAGGTAATTTTTCACCAATCGATCCTTTATTATTCAAGCTGAAAACTGCCAGTAAGGTTTCTATCCCTCATAGTGGTTGAGAGCAATATTTACGGTACGATAATACCCCAATACCTTAAGCACTTCTGAGCTTATATTTAGGAAAGAGTTGACGAATTCCAGCAATCCATCCTGCATGCAAATGCAGTACGAAAGGAGGACACTGGTTATGGAGCCGTATTGGTGGATAGCCTGTATATAGTAAGACTTCACAGTAACTCGTATTGGAGGTAGGCTCCAATCCTCGCTGGTTGAGCTGTAACTTGCTGACCCTTCAGATTGTGAACAAGTCTAGTGCAAACCCCATGGTTGTTCGGTCACATCTATGTGAGCAGACCAATACAGTAAGCTGCTGAATATTCATTGGTTGAGTATGCCGAGACCAGCGCACGCAGCGACCTGCCAGTTACGCCGAGAGATGCCCTGCACGCCCGAAATAGGAATGTCATAATTCCGGAAGCGACTAACTCCAACCTAAACCCCTAAACTACAGGCAGACTGCATGGAGGGAGTAAAAACAAGAGCATGGAAGCGACCTGTTGTCTTCACGAAAGCTCCGGCACTATCAGCTGACTACCACGAAATTGCAAGCGGTTTTAATCACCATTATGGCATACTTTACCGACAGCGTATCCAAATTTCTACCTCCTGCCACTTTGCCGGGGTCTACCCGCCCGACCCCCGCCAATAACCAAGATTTGTTCACTGCTAGCCTTCCGATATCCCCGAATACAGGGCCTCATGATGAACAGAATTCTGAACGCCTGGCCGAGGCCGGTTGTGTTTCCCAAGGATCAGAGGCGGACGGTACTAGCAACGAGGATGGCAATACTGGCGGCAATGTTTGGCCACCCATGGACTTCGGTGGGGGCAGACCTCCAATTTACATTGGCAAGATGATCGACATGAAACCTGAGGGGGGCGGAACCTGGTGGCGTTGCCAGATAAGAGACTGTTTGACATGGATCCCAGACGCGCATATTCCGGCTGGCAGGGTTAACATCCAAAAACACATTGATGAACACTACTCCGCTATCCAAAATGTTGGTGCGGCCACCCAAGAGGAGCCAATGGACACCGAGCGCGATGTCCAGTTAGTGCTCCTCAAATAATTCTAAATTCATATATTCTGGATACGGGCTAACCGCGTGATTAGGCCCCTTCTCGATGAGATCGAAAGGCTTGCGAAGAGTTGGGAGGATAGGTGCATTGAAGGGTTGAAGGATTTTGACAAAGTACAGAGTCTGCTTATTGAGCTCGAGCGCCAGCGCGAGCGCTACCGTACCTTGACAGAGGAGTGCGCTGCCATCAACGATGCCCAGAGAAAGCTTGAAGCACTGACCATCACCTCTGAAACGGAGTCCGGCGATGAAGGCAAATTGGGCAGCGGCGGGGAGTGTCATGGGGAGAGGTGCTTGGAGAGAGGGGGGAAGCAATAACTTCAATCGCGAACCCCCCTCCTCTACACAAGGCATATTGAGGAAAGAAAAGAGGTGGCGAGTAGTGATACTGGTTGGTGTTATTTCTTACCTATCGGAAAGGGAGTTGGTAAGCTATGTTTGTTCATTGTCCGTCCTCATGCTTACTAGATACTGTTTTTCTACTTCTTTGATCTTGTTTATTCCTCTCATCCTTTGTCCGTTCATTTTCCAAAAATTACCCTTTCCCTTTGTTTCCTCTCGCGTTGCCACTATTGGCTCTGATTTCTTGTCTTCTCAATTGGTGTTCAGTTGATCTGGGTTTCACCATTCTTCCTCATCTCCGACGAACGTTTCCCTTGATCTGATTTTCTCTTGGCGGGTTTAGTTTTTCCTACCCTCTTTTTTTCCTTCGCTGCCTATTTCATTTTGCCGCTATTTCTTTTCATCCGTCAATTCTGGACCGTCGTATACCTACGGGAACGACTGAGCACTAGAATATACTCTCAACAATCCCTTTCGGGATTACGATGGAGGGGGACTCCTGGGTAGATTGATTGGGCGTTGGGACGGCGATTTGTTTTTCTGCATTTCTAAAACTTTTCTTTTTCTTTGTACCCTTGGTCGAACACTGCATTTTGGATTGTATTTTAGTCTATGACTCCGGGAGACTAGATACAGACGTTTCATTACAATCTAATGGACTTGGTACAAACTACTTTTCTTCTTTCCCTTTGTTTTGTTTAGCCGTTCTCTCCCCCCACACTCTGGTCATGGGGCCTAGTTCGTTTGAGTGTTCCCAAGCGGCCAGTCAGTTCATCCATGGCTTCTGACCGGACGGACGTAGGTTTCTGAGACTCTGCACTGGACAGACGGCCGTCCAGTGGCCCGTCCGAACCTCTACCCGGGACGGCCGGGCCCTGTAGGTGCCTCACGTGCGTGCTGTATTCCCAATGTAGTAAATCTGTTATCAAATGCAAACCGACAATAACGCGGTATTTCCCGCTCCTAGCCGGTATCTCTACAAATGACTCCCGTACATCGATTTCCGCCCCCCACACGTATAAGATCTAAGGGGTTGTTTGGCATGCCACCATTTGGGATAGCTGTAATATCAAACCGCAATTTCCAAATCACAATTTGAAATCACAATTTGAAATCACAATTTGCGAACGCCACTCTGCCAAACACACCAGAAATTTGAAAATTTCCAATCTGTAATTTGGGGTTAATGCCATAGGTCACAATCAAGCCTTAGGGTAAATCAACAACAGTGGCTCATGATGACGTGACCCACGATGAGGTCAGAGTACCCATAGAGGTTCCATATAATTGTGAATAGTTGTTAATGTATTCAGTTTATGACGTAACTTCTTATTGCTATAGAATAGTATGTGATTTTTTGTAAGAAATATATTTCATTCAGGTTCTTTCATCCTCACAAGTGACCTACAGGTCTGACAATAACTAGAGTTTAACAGAACGCTTGGCTTACACCAACCAAGGTTACAGCCCTGAATCCCCTGATGCTACCTCCACACTTTCTCAAATCACTATTTCAAATTTTCACACATCGTGATTTGAAATTGAGCCCCAGCCAGACACCACAAACGTTTCAAATCATGATTTGGGCCTAAATCACAATTTGAGATTGTGAGCAACTCGAATCACGGCATGCCCAACAGCGCCTAAATGATCTCTACACTACTATCTGAGCCTCCTCCGACGAACTCGATCCTAAACATCTTACTTGCGGCAACCTTACTGCTCAGTCCTCTCAACATTTAAAGATTGAATATTTCCTTGAAATCTGCTCCTATTTATTCCCCTATTCTATATTGTATTGTATCGCTTGGTGAACGTAACATCACTATGAAATGACCACTCTAAGTCTGAGATGATAACCAATTATTCAAGCACTCACAAAATCCGAAGAGAGCTCTACTGAGTACAACGGGCGTAACAAGCCTGTTGATGCCAACGGACTGCGCCAATGATGGCCCGCCCTGCGATCAACTGCCGGGCGCTGCAGATGAGGACGGATGATACCCTTAGTATCAAGATTTGCTGGCGCGCGCGTCAATCCCTAGCACAGCTGTCTTCACGAGAGGTGGACACCATGCACCGCCGTCCCTACCCACCTTGCCCCGTACGCCCGCGACTGTTGGGAACGCTGGTTAGTTTGCACTGGGGACAGTTCGGTATGTCGCGTGACGGGGTTCGAAACCTGGACAACGAAAGTCCGGCCAGCCTGGGATCTGCTCCATCTCTTGCATCTCATTTCTTTCCCTGTCGGGTTATTGAGGTTCAAGATATCTCGGATATGCATCATCAGAAAGCCCGCAGTGTTCATGTCCTCAACCCCACCCCGAGTATACAGTTCGCACTGTTACTCCAAAGATGCCTCTATGAGGTAGTTTCTTGACGCTCTTCTTGTTCGGTCTATATTCCACAAGATTATGTGCAATCGTATGATTGAATGTACAGGATTCAATTAACCTACTATATAATATGATATATTATGTATAAATATTCAAATAATATTTTGTCAAGTGCTAGACCAATCTGTTCCGAAATGGTTGCTGTCGGCCATTTCTCAAGGGGGTGGTTGACATGCCAAATACCAGTTTCATTTTTTAGTTTGGAAATAGAAGGCCAACGATCATTTGTATGGGGAATAGAACAGAACGGCCGCTGCCCAAATATCTCTCCATTCTTCGTTGCCCCGTTAACCTGGTCCAATCCATATAGAATAGCGAATCGGGTCTCGTTTGAGGGAACTCCCCGTCGGGCGTCAGTATTATGATAGTTATTCTGAATCTGTGTGCTGGCGACCACGATTAACCTAAGCCCTACTGCCGGCGGCTGTTTCAGACGCGTTAAAGGGTCAACCACCGGTAGAAAGACATCGGAAACACCTCTTTTGCACAGCCCCCACATCAACTGACTTCCACAGAGTGCAATCGCTTTGGATCTACATTATGGCTTCTACTACCAACCACCAATCTGGCCACGGGAGCGGGTCCACCACTCCACTCCCTCCCGCCATGACTACGAAATTCCTCTCAAGGCCTCTTGTCATCTATTAGGCCCCTTCAACCACATACCCGCTTTATGCGGGATGGGCTCTCGCTGCCTCAGATTCTCATGAATCAGCCAAAAATAGTCCCATTTGCCAAGAGTTGGGGGTAAATCATACTGGCAGCCATGAAGGGGATGGGGGTACCACGGCTGGGTCACCCGCCGGCCCCGTGGCAGGTCACCTCTGGGTCCTGCACACAAGAGGGAGCAAAATGAAGCCAGAGCATGGTGAAACCTCGTAGAGTCGCCCTGTATTCGGCTGTTCAACTATCATACCAGATGTCCCTACTCCCGCTTTACGGGCCCCCGTCAAATCTCACTCAGCTGGACACTAGCGTGCTGTTCGGCAAAATCGTTCCCCGGTGTAGCGGGGCTTGTTAACACCCCTTCCAACATCAAGTTCGTGCCCCCGATATATTCGAATTCCCTGTTATGTAAGCGATGTACTAACCCGGTGGGAGGGTACCGTGGCGATGCGATCGACGGGAGGCTTATCATCGTGGAGGATACCCCTGAGGCAGAGCTCACAGACACTGACAAAACCAACGACGACACCACCGAGCGCGAGCGCGGTCGCGTCCACGCCGCGGAGATTTCGACCGAGGAAGAGGGGTCAAGAGACTCCCGGAGCCGGCATGGTCTTCCCACCATGTGAGGGGAAAGGAGACTGTGATGTGGAGAGTGAAACTATGACTACAAGCTTGGACACCCTCCGCACGCAAGGCGAATCGCAGAAAAGAAGACAGTCGCTTGGAGTGGTACTTGCTGGTGATATAGTTTACAACCCTAAAACGGAATGGGCTAGCTTTATTGGTTCATTCTTCTTTCTTGTGCTTACTCTCTACTTTTGTTTCTCGGCCTTTTGATGTTTTGATGTGCGTTGTTTCTTTGTTTGTTCCTTCCCCGACAATTCCCTTCTCCCCTCGTTTAGTCTGACAGAGCCCTAACCGGGTTGTCTTTCCTGTCCTGTCACTTGGTGTTTATTTGATTGGTCTTCATCCTCGCAAATAAAGTTTTCCCATGTTTATTCTCGCTTCGTTCTTTTTCTGCCCACCGGTTTTGTTTCCGTGTTCTATCACCCCGAGTTCTCTCCCGACTCTTGCTTGTGACTGCAACTTATGTACCAAGTTATATGAGTACTTCAATATGTTCCGCACGATCTTATAGTCATCAGAATGAAATTTCTTGCAGGGAAGGATGGGCGGACAGATAGATGGACCGAGACATGTGCATAAATCGGTTTGGATCCTGATGGCCCTTTTTCTTTTGCTTTTTCCCCAACTAAATCTTTTTTTTACCTTTGTTCTCTCGCCTTACGCTAGATTCGTATTCTTGGGTATGTGTGTTCTCGAACACTTGATGCTTACATTTCATTACAATTTAATTGACTTGGTACAAACTGCTCTTCTCCTGGCTCGTTTTTCTTTCTCCCAGCCCCTCTCGTTAATGTCCTTGTGACCTGAATTACATTTGTTAGGAACAGTATTGTATCTACTGCACCGGGATTTGTTAGTTCGGGGAAGTGAAGATGGACGCTCTCCAAGTGATCATTTCGCGGCGGCCATGACCTATTACGATCCCACCCCGCATTGCCTGTTTTATGTGCCCCGAAGATGACCCATCCTCTTCGCGAGCCGTTTCATATCGTCGGAGGGGTCCGCAACCTCCCTAAATTGGTTTTAAGCCGGGCCTATTTCGATAGACTGGGGTGCCCTCACCTAGGCGACACCCTCAGCGAGACTTGGCACGGTATGGCTCGCTGAGGAGGTCGACGGCGGGCGGCTGTTGCTGCCAAATCCCGCTGCGCCTCGCTGCGGGTGAGGGCACCCCCGGTCTATCTTGCTTTGCGGAGCTTTGAACAGTACTCTGCAAGTGGAACCAGCAGGATCCCACTTCTCCCGTGCGTATGGCAGCCACCAAGTTCAAAGAAAGGAACATCTTGGAGATGGTGATAATTCTTAGCAAAATAATCATGTCATTATTTTATTTTAATCAAGCTTTTCAATCGAATGGGATTAAAGGTGAAAAAGTCTAACTTTAATCAGATTGAAACACGAGGCCCAATCTACGTAGGGTAGGCTGAATGGATGGAAGGAAAAAAGAAAAGCGTGGAGATGGTCACCGCGAGACACTATTATGTAATATAGTAAAAAATAACGTACGATTCATGGGTGTGTTTTCCCAGGACAATACAATAGTTGGCTGGAGTTCTACCTTTTGTTTCCTGCCTTACCGACCCATTTTGCTAAATACATAATTCCTAAGATATTCCTTTCATTTAAGGTACTATTTGGCTTATTCTCGGGATGTATCGTACTTCTATACAAAACCGTTAGATGTTTCCAAACATACTCCCAGAAACCGCCAAAATCGCCCCATCATTCCAGTCCGAAGCGCCGAAATTCAGATTATTGTGCCAATACACTCTCACTCACCATCTCAATGTACTCCGCCTCCTCCACATCCTGCACTCCAATACCTCGCTTCAAGCCCGTTCCATATTCAACCGCTGTCATGAAGTCTCTTTCTGCCCCCACTGGTGCCGACCAGAAAGCATCCGGTCAGCGAACTATCAAGCCAACCTGTCCCACCCCAAGAGCCGCTGGCAACATATGGGTCGCTCTCATCATGAGTCTTTTCGGAACTGGTGGTACTCGCAAATGCGTTTTTCGAGTGGTGAAGCAGATGCGAGGTGCCCTGCCCGTTGCCTCCATAATCCGGTGGTATGTTGGTGACTTGGGTATCTAGTCAATGGTGGGGCATACAGATAACAGTGGTGGGCAGATCTACTGGGGAACGCCGGCCGGTTCAAAGATTATTTTAAACAACAGTGCTCCTCTCCCTTTTCCAGGCCGACTGAACCCAAGCGGACAACCCCCGCGCGCCGAGGTACCACCGGACTGACCTAGGCTATCTCGTGGATCACCTAGCCACACGACGCTGAAGCGGGTTTTAAAAACAGACTCCCTGCCTGGCCTGGGCATCCATGAAATCTTTAACAAAGAACACATACCACCTTTACCTTGATGTCTAGTCACTTTACTTGGGCATCTGCCGGCGTTGCCTGAAGACCCCCGTGCCTTCGTGGTTATGGCTAATGTCTGCAGGATTGGCCCGAGCTTCTTAAATCTTCCCTCCGACCGGTAGGACTGCTGACCCATGGTCCCCTCCTCTTGGTTTGGATCATTATTACTCCATCCAAGTCGGATGATTCCCCTCACTAGAATCGTTCAGGAATGATGATTCAGGATAATTCTTTTCTAAATCATCCTACCTCCTCATACCTTCGCGCAATCCGGGCTATGGTGCCAGCAGTTCTAGATGTTCCTCGTTTTTGCGTTGCTCCGCACCCACAAAGATTTTGCTACTAAGTATAATGTAGCTGAGTGTCACGAATAATGTCTCCAATCCCAGGACGGTGACATTTATGAACACAGTCAGCATCAGTAACTAAGCGACTTCAATGTCGACTAGCCCTCATCTCGATTGCCGTCAGTCCTTTCCTCCCCGTAGGTAAATCTTTCGACCAAATAGACATTATTTGCTCGCCCTCCTATTCCGACAAATGTGTAATCGTTGGTTGTACTCCGGCACACCACACCGCGGCAGTCTTGGATAAGTTTCGGACCTGTCACTTCTGACACCAGTTCTAGAGTGCCATATCCCTAGTACAGGAGACTGATATTAAACCTGAGACCTACCGGGCGGTTTGGGAGAGTGATTCTGAAACCGTCGTAAGAAAGCTGACCAATCGGATGACACAAAACCACGTTCATGTTATCCATTTGAACGTTTCCATTGTGCAGTTTTCAAACCACGGTTCAAGAACCGCACATCTAAACACGCTCAGTTGTCAAACAATAGATGATCCTATGCAGCTACCGGGAGTTTATGGCATAGGAGCATCGTTCTGGGAGATTAGGCGGGACCCATCTTTCATAGAAAAATGAGTATGACAACTTCGGTAGTCTCAACAAATTTAAAGCAGCTATCAGTGCTTAGCTTTAGAGATGAAGGAGCATCTGTCAACATATGCGGCCAGTCCGCCCTGGTTTGGTTAAGCCCGGACTGACCTAGGTGCTTTCAGCGACAGCTTAGCAGCCCCGTGCGAAAGGCGTTTCACACAACCAACCCAGCGCCTAGCCTAGGTCACCCAAAAGCAGAGGCTAGACGTCATCACACGTGTTTAGCTTCTATGATAATTTTGTATTGTTCATGAGGGCTAATTGTCCATGTCAAGGTCATTCTGCTGAGACACGTTCACACGCCCCCGCTGGCGGTATTTGTTGCGCTTGTTAGAATTCCTACACCTTATGAAGTGCTGCCTCGCACCACACAACCCCCGGTTGAATTAATCAATCGACTCCCTAACCGCAAAACCCCGCCCCGCTGCCGGCTGGGGTATCAACATGAATCGCACCTACTCCAACCTTAAACTATAACGGGCCATTTTTGTTGTCTCTTCATGATTTGTGATGGATACCATCAGATCATGCTTGGCCTGGTGTACTGCACTCTGCAGGTCGCTCATGTGTGATCACAAACGGTCATTGGAACAATCGATCTACCTCGCTGTAAGCGAGTCATGGGGAAAGTGTGAATAGAAACCGCCTAACCTACCGCAAATTTAATAAGATATGCTCTACGCGACTCGTAACTCATGTTGTGGCAATGCCATCACCTCCATAATCCCCAGTGCGGAAGTGACCCATCACACTTCATGCGAGCGGAATAGCCCCGTAGTCCCACGCTCGTATCTCACGGAGTAATGGAGCTCGTCGTTCCATTACCGAATCCACCGGCAGTAGGAAATTGAATTGAACAAAGCGGGTTAAATTCTTTCTCCCGTTTGACATACGAACCAGACTCAGGAGGATCACAACATATCATGATCGACGAGACACGGGAATGATTGTCTCTATTTGATCATAGATGAGCCACCAGTATGCTGGAGCACTAAATCCGGGCCTCCCAACCTGCATTGGTGTTCCAACGTGGCAGCCCCTTGACCAGCTCATCTTTGAGCGTGACCCAATATCCTTGTTAGCGCTTTCCTCACGCATCACGATTCTACTATTATTCTACTATTCCTCTCCTGAGGGTATACTTCGCTCGCAGAGCGCACTACTGCCAATACGACAAGCTAAGGGGTTGTTCAGATAGAACGGTTCGGTTGCATTTACCACCGTTTCTACTGGAACAATCATCATCAAACCGCATAAAACTGTCACTTGTATAGAGCAATGTAATAAAACCTTAGCATCGAACTACATCCAAAGAAACCAGCACGTGGGATCATTATCTGTCGCGGGAAAACCAAAGTCAGCCAGAATTGGTTGCTAAACAAGGATCAACACAACATCAACTCGTAGGGATAGGAGATATGTTATCGTGCTTGAGTTAAATATTATCTGTTCCCGAGTTCTACAATGGTATCGTGCTAGAAAACAATTCCGGGATGAAAGGTTTGATACCAATAAATATTATTGGTTGTATGGAATCCGATGAGTTTCCTGGTGGAAAAATGTGCCAAGGTCGAATCAGCCAGCAGGCGTGGTATATCTGATGATTGCCGCAGGGGTATGGTCTTGCGGGTGCGGAAACCTGCATGTGGGGCGGAAAACCCAAGTAGAAAAAATCAAAAAAGAGGCAATCACATGTCCTACTAGGAATTCTCCATCCACCGAATTCTCCACATCATGGCCAATCACAAGGTCTCGCACTTCAGTGCCCTCTGCTAGACCTTCGTTTTCCAGAAAGTTAGAATCAACTGTAATGACAATCAAATCGTACCAACCTTTGAGCAAACAAGAACAGTATTGAATTCAGCTAACCCACTTCCCCCCTGTCGGTAATTATCCTGAGGCGAATGGTCAACCCAATTAGATACCATACTCCATTCTGGCTTGTTGGTTCTTCGGATTATAGCTTTTGAATAGATACTAATACTTTTTTTTGTAAGAGATGCAGGATTGGTACCTGCAGGGAAGAGACCCCTTTAGTTGTGTAATACGCAAATAAATCGTCCCAAGCAGGATCGTCTCACGCTGTACCGCGATTGGGGTCCAGACTCTGGAGGGTACCGAGTGTCGCCGCAGGACCCCTTAGCGATACATGGGCCCCCTCTGTCAAGGTTTTCTGACCCCCGCAATCCCGATTTGCTTCGCAGAGTGAGTCAGGGTATTCGATATGCATAATATGCCAATATTTGGTTGCGAAAAATTTTGAGTAGCATTATAATCCAACCTTGGGCGACTGATGTCAAGATCAACTCAGACACCTTCTTCGGTGTTTATGCGGAATTATTCCTGCAGGCAAGGGGCTTCAATTCTGTGAAGTGTTAATTACACAGAGACCCCCTGGAAGATGGTGCCCCAATGATGCCAAAGATAGAAGCACAGTTATTGAAAATCTGGGTGCATAAACCTTCCTGGGGTATCTGAATTTTTTACAACCTCGCTTTGCCCGTGTGGAGAGTGTCTTAGCAGTGGGCGGGTTCTATTTGGGGAGTGGTTTATTTTTCTACTTTTTATAATTATGGTTCCAGAAGACTAGAGTTGGGACCTATTTAGTCATTAAATGTGTGACAGGTTTGGATGTTGCGATTTCTGTAACTCTGAAGTTTGTGATATTTTGAATCTATCTTATTTTCGTCATCGGGGGAATCATTAAAAATGTTAACAAAACACCACAGGTACTATTACCCTAGCAGGGGGATTTCAAAACAATCAAATATTATTATCCGCAAGGGTAGTGAATGATAAATATATAAAGAGACACAACCTTCATGTTGTCCGTGGCTCAGCTGACTGTGAAAAGCACCTATTTGCCAGTTAAAGATCTTTTCGGTGGATTTCTGAGTTCGATCTTGATGTCCTGTACTATCTGCTTTCCGTTCAATTAGTTTAATTGTATCATTCTATTTTAAGTTTACACTTTTTGCGTTTCCCTATTCCTAGTTGATATATTTATAAAAATTAATGATATTTCAAATAGAAGGAGTTGTTGTGAATCCCCGAACCCTAACTTTCAAGTACAATTCATATGCCCTACAGACTCAAAAAGTGTTGCTGATGTCACACTTGTTTGTGCTTCACACCAAAAATCAAACTTTTCAAACACTATAAGAAAGTTATTGGAAAGCGCAGTGATATATAAAAAGCCTCACTATTGTGCTCACTCATCTTTTCTTTCACAGTTAGGTGTTTTACTTTAATTAGTGTAGTAGTTGTAAAGCCTATAGAATATGTAAATGCCAAAAATCCTGGTGCACATTGTGAACAGCTCGAACTATAATAATTATAATATGTTAAGTGTTATCAAAATTTTTGGGAGTGCCAAGACTCATTGTCCCACAATTTCCTTAATGGGGCTGATAGAGATAGCCATTCTGTCGTGAAAGAGGAGCTATAGTCAGAATTTCTATCTTACTGTACTCAATTCTGCAGATATCAAGAAACAGGGTGAGCCAGCTAAGCCTATAAAGAAGAACTGATATATCTGCTCGACTTTCTGGGATCAGTCTACAAGTCATTCTTTGGTCTTTACTAGATCTTGGAACAGAATAGTACCTACTCTTGTGCAGATAATATTCTGGTCTGAATTTTAGAAGAACAGTCCTAAGCAGGTCAAATGATTTACCAGCCAAGATAAGCTCAATTGATTGATGACAGATTTCTAAGAACAAGAAAACTTCGAAGGCCTCTAGGATTCAAGAGTAAACATAACAAGAAAACTATGCAAATAATATAATTTTGCATATTTTAAACCATAGATATACACTTTATGCAGCAAACAAACCTTTAACTAAATTACTTTACTTTTAAACCTTTTGATTATGGAAGAGAAGTGAGTCTACTATAGAGAAACTGAAAAGAGTTTTTATCTCCAGATTAATTTTCTCTGGTTGCCACTCTTCAAACCTGTTTTCCCAGTAACAACCAAAAAAGCCTATTTGTGGGTTTCAATAAAACCTGACTCATATGGAAGCTTGGTAAATTATGTCGGCTTCATCCGCGACCACCCAGGCCCCCCCCCCCCGAGCACCCCACCACCTCAGGCACCACCCCTTGGTAACCCCCGGCCCGAACCCGATCGGTTCCGCTCTGGTTCCACGGAATCGCCGTTCTACTAGATGACCAACCTTTAGGCACTTTACAACATACCTGGGAATTCGGCGCCTTTACCTTCCCCGCTAGCGGCTTTTGGGTTGGAGCAAGGCTTGCCCTGGCGGTTTCCTGCGCGCCGCCAGGCTTTGCGGTCCCTGGGACTTGCGACCGGACTGAACCCGGCTTTTCAGAACTAAGGCCGGACTGGCCGCTTCCGATCACTGACCAGGAGGGGTGCAGACCACGTGGTTATTAGGAAGCTTGACTTGGAGATGCAACTGTAGCTAGCATTTGAATGGTGCTAGGTTGGGGAGCATGCTGTGTTCCACCATGACATCGTAGCTCCTTGTGACGACTGTCAGGGGAAACCCGACACCGCGCCAGCAGCATTTTAGTATCGCGGCTTCTGGGGCAGTTGCTAGCCCCAGCCCTGTAATCGGCCGCACGACAGACGAGATGAAGGTAGTATTTAACTGCACAGCACAAGATCATAGCTTGTTGTCCCCTCTCTCTTCTCACAAGTGCCACACAATCAGGTGACATCCACGAAAGCGAAATCAGCTTTAACAGCAAATCATGAATCCCCCCACGGAGCTCGAATGCGGGAAACGGAGCCTGCCTACCTCTCCACTATCCTCCCCCCTACCTACCTCGTCACTCGTGACTCCCGTTTCTCTGAAAGCCTTGGTCGATCGCAGCTCTCCCCGTCATAAGAAAAGGAATTATCGTGGCCCGTGTCGCTCCCCAGAATCCTCTAAGCGCAGACGTGTTGCAGAACCAAAGGAGCCGGAGGATACTGTGATAGCTGGTGACTATACTCCAGCTGGAAGCGCGAATAGCGAAACACAGATCGGCGAAAATGGTGCTGAGATGGCGGTTCCCGGGTCGGCCACCCAAGAAGAGCCTGATGACGACTGGCCTGCTTTCCTGTTAGCACTAATTCCTTCGCTTCTAAGGGATAAGCTGACGGTATTGGCAGAGACTTTTTAAATGGGACCCACCGGATTGTTGAGTCCACGCATCAGAAGATGAGGCAACTAAGCAGGGACTTTGACAACATGAGATCCAACCATATCGAGGGCGTATCCCTGCACGAAAGCGATCGTAGCCCAGGGGTGGGAATAGCGGCCAAGGAACAGACCGAGGGACAGACACAAGTGCAGGCCATTGCTGCTGAAGATGAGATCCACGATATGGCAGGAATGGCGAATAAGAAGGGGGGGGGGACGACGAAAAGGGGGAGGAGGGCGTCAAGTTAACTTTAATCGCCAACACCCCCGCCGGACGCATATCGAATTGGAGATACTAAAGAGGGAATCACTGCTTCTGGTCGTTAGTGATATGGCTCACCGGTCCAAAGATGAGTTGGCAGGCTTTACTAGTTGATCATGTTGGCGGATACCTAGTGGCTGATCCGGGGTTTTCCTTTTTATGCACCTTTTCCGGTACCTAGTCGTTCTCCAAAAGTCCTACAGTGCTTATTATTCCCCGAACGTATTCATTTCTTGATTTGTTTTTCCATATTCTCAATTATTGGCTAGTTGATCTGGATTTCCCTCGTCGTCAGCTTCGCTAATCCATGGTTCCCTCATTTTTTATCTCTGCTTTTCACTTTTTCATACACTCTTCGTTTTACCCTTTCATTCCCGATTTCTGCCACATTTCTACATTTTTCCTCCCAACGCGACTCAGGGACAGCTACTTATGTACAGAACGTCCGCGTCATATGCTCTTGCCGACCTTCAGGTTATTGTGATGCGATTTCGGGCAGCCATCGATTCGTAAATGGATGGATGCATATGTGGGGTTAAGAGGGGAAAGCATCGGACGGTGTTGCGTTGCTGTTGTTACTTCTTAACATTTCCTTTTCGTGTACCCCCCATTCGCTTTCTATTCGTTGGAGTTGTATTCGCGCTAGTCTCTTAGAGACTTGACGCTAACATTTCCTTATAATTGAATCCACACGGTGAAACTACGTTTTTCCCGTCTCCCGTGATTCTGTTGGGTTCTTCACTTTCCGACTCCCCCCGGGTCCCGGATAACGTGTACTGCGCACAGTATAGGCCGTAAGGTAATGGGATTCCCGGGTCAGGTGAATCGCAGCACAGTGATCGCGGTATTGTCCCTAGCCCTCAGTCAGGTTTGACGACTGGGAATTACACATTAATGGCGCCCTGATTCCTTAGGACACCCTGACCCCATGTGTCCACGTTAATTGGAGAAAGGAAAGGAGCATCCGCCTTACCTTACTACAAACCACGTTCCTCAATCACTCCGCTTAACAAGCGTGTTTATCACATCACATCATTGTACCTGTAAATCTCACATAGCCGTTCTCGTATCCCTTATTCCTTGTACGTCTCACGCGGTTAACCATGATACCAAATACCAGAAGTTTCCAATGTCTTTGTACTAACTCGACGGCTGTGCTAGCTATATTTCACCGGTCCAATAACCAGAGGCGTGAACAAAGTGTAGGGAGCAGTGCAGGCGCCTTGTGTTGTGAAAAATTGAGCCTTGTAACAGAAGTGCAGATCAGGTCCGGGAAAGCTATTCTCTAGCATTTGGAATCTTGGCAGCCATCTTTCACCCATGGTTTCTGATATGCTTATAAGGTGTCGATTGTTGGAAAAATGGGACAGAATAAAATTGAAAATGAATATTAACCGGACCTTGCGAGAACGGTGTCTCGTGACTGGTGAGTGAAAGTATCAAGGTTTGGTTTGAGGTATAGGCGAGTATCACCGGTCTCAAAGTATTCGGGAGCCCTATGCGATACTCAGAAGAGTTCTGGGGTATACACGAGCCAATCTAACCGCATATCCCTCTTGTATATTAAATTTAGGTCAAACAGTGGAGATGGAACAGGCTTAGGAAAGCATTAATACATGTAGTAATTCCAGGTGTTGAATTGTAATGCTCCGAGATGTTTGGCGTTTGTGCTCTTCTACTCCATTCGACAATCTGAATTCATTTAAACCTCCAGGTATACACTTTCACCGCTTCGAGTGCATGTCGCTATTTCCATGGCTATGTAGCGAAGCCAGACCCAAACATATGACGGGAGGTTACAGCCTGTCATCATGCTGGTATGAATGGGCTATCGCCTTCCATGTCACCCAGGCCCACTGATCATTCCCCTTAGTCCCCGGCAGTACATTGGGTCAACATTCGCCATTCGTAGCTCTCCACGTTCACGCACATTGCCCCATAGTTTCCCTCAGCGCCCCATGGTCCATAATTGCTCCAAATCGACACCTGACAACCTGCGGGAATGTCTGGTTATCCGGCGCGTGACCCCTCACGATAACGGCTATCTTTAGGTTTTGAGGGGGAGGACTGTAACATACCCACCGCTGGCACGTTCCTGGGTTCTTGGCAGTCCGCCCTCCAGGCACGGTGGAGTCGCTAGGGTACCGATAACACTTCTCATGTAACTTGATCTAATTAATATCATCAGAGACCCATTCAATTCCGCGGCTTCCCGGTTCTATCTGCGGAGCGGCAGCGATCGTACGGATTCAGGTACGGATGGGACAGAGCGAGACGATCTGTTCCGGGAGTTAGCAGGGATCAGCACTGTTACGGTTACAATGAACATTCCTAACGCCTGCCGAACAGTAGGTTTCCTTCTTGCAGGGGTTGAAAATTTAGACTTCTTCCATATTAATAGTCATACCCCGTTCAGAACACCGTGGGTGAGGGACTTACCACTTGGGAAGATGCGTCTAAAGCCCATCACCCATGATGTCCCTTTATCATATATTGTGAAGTGTTCAGTTTGCTCATCACCGCGATTGCGATTACCTTCTCTTGAATGATTTAGAAACAGCAATAGACGTTCCAGGATACCAAGGGTGAGGAAAGCCGATTCGCGAGAAATCTGGAATGAGATTCTCATAATGGCTATCGTGGAAGTCATGCGGTGTGTCATCTGAGGCTTTCCTGGTTGTCTTGAATGCAATGGGGCACAAACGGGAACCCTGGGAGATGACGTCTGCGCACCTGCCATTATTGGCCGTCGCGATTATAACTGCATTTTAATACTAAATGGCAGTTCCAACAACCAGAAGAGGGTTCCAGGCATTCAGCATAGAGGTTTGGACCCTATTGTCTATGAGCTCGCTAAAGTGAATAGGCTATGATCAATGGAGAGGGGAGAATGTCTTGCGGTCCTTGTTCTTTTCTGTGCTGCCAGCAGCGTGCTATATATACATAAATCCTAACTACAGAAGAAGGCCTTTCTTCATCTTCGCCAAATTCTTCTTCATCCGTTTTCCTTATCCTCCTTTTCCTTTCACACCACACTCCGGAACTTCATCCAAAACATATCACCCCTCAATCCCTTCCGTTCCTTTCGCTCGTCTGATTCGCTTACACACTTTTCCCTTCTTCTACTACAATCCTAAATCCTGCTGAACCGTCCTTTGTTTCCCAATCGTTGTAGTGTGACATCCTCCGTGTTCCATCTTTCAGTGTTCCTTAGTCCCTAACATCTAACACATCGTAGTACGATTCCTGAAACCTTCCAATCATATCCGCTGCAGCTAACCTCTAGTACAGACAACCATCACTTCAACAAGCTTCATCTCCAACACTTCCAAAACATGACTTCCTTTTAGCCAAACACTCCTTGTCATAGTTGGTTATCCATGATTGTAGCAGGTGTCGGTGATATGGAACCTTCGCGAATAGTCTAACACTCGCACCTGCACCTCAGAATTACTCCTACTCTCCGAGATTCTTTAATAGAAACAGTGTACTATGAAAACCTTTGCTAACTCGGTGTCGGCTTCCGGCAGCGTCGCAGCTAACACCACCATCTTGTGGAATTATTTTACAGTTGGTCCTATTTACTTTTCCATTTAGATGCTTGATTGCTTCCATTCTCTTTCACGAACATATGGCTAAGCTTCTATGACTTTGGACTGGTTTTAGGTCGCGCTCATATTTTCGGAAACAAAGCCAGCAGCCAGGCATTTCTATTTGCAGCGCTTGAAAGGAATAGCGGGAGATTGGAAATTAAGTGACACATTGAGAAGAAGCTCCATTAAAACTACAAAAGTGGCTTATTTAGCCTGATACTACAACATTTGTTACGTCAATGTTATTGGCATGGAGCTCCATATTTCGTTTCATTTCGTCCATCTTTCGTCCACCCTTCGGTGATAGCTCTACTCTCTTGCACATCTGTAGTCCCTCTACTATCCCGCCTCTAGTGTGATTGTAATTCAGATCTCTAGCTTCCGACAGTAAGATATCTTACTCATACCTGGCGGCCAACATCTTCACTTCTTCATTGACGCGGTGTATGGGCACCTCATTGTCAATTTGTCTCATCCGGCTTGTATCATTGGTTTCTTAGTATTTCTGCAACCAGAATGACAGCTCTGCATCACGAAGCCCAGACTGAGTTGGTGGAAATTCTCTAGCACCTGACCAATATGAACAATGAACCAAACCCGTGAACATAAACAGCCCCGTGAGCTTTGACTACGGCTGCACTGAGCCAAGATCCCCCCAGACGGTCGGCCGAGACCGTGAGACACGTGTTCTTTAAAACAAAGGTCAAGGTAGGCCAGAGTCGCCAGAGGGCCGTTGTTTCAAATTGTCATTTTTGATTCTTCCAGGCGGAATATTTTGTTGTTCGGGGGGAATAATTGCTCAAAAAAAACTTTTCATTAAATCTTTATTCTTGAGGTGTGGTTAGAAGGTGGTTAAGACTAATCGCGTGTTTTCATGTAGGACAATACAAGGGCTGAGTAGCGGCTGGTGTCATGGTTGTTGTTCAGTAGATAAGAGAGGGTTGACTTGCGCGAAATGCAAAGAAACGGGAGCATTTTGCTCTTATTCTCCCGTTCCGCGTGATTCAAGGTCGAAAGTCTGCAAACTATTCAGATTGTAAATATGTTTGGATTGCATAGGCATCGCGCCGCTTCGACCTCGAAGAACCAAAAGCAGACCCGGCAGTTGCTTATGCACCATCGGGGTTTGGGGGATGCCAATAATTTTGACCTGACTGCTCCAGGCTTTAGTAAACCATCGCCGTGCTCCCCGGGTGCGACCACCGACCGTGCAGATAGGTAAATAGATGAATAGCCGGTTGAATATCTTTGAAGTTCTTGGAGTGGAGGTACGATACACTTATTCCACAGTAGCTTCTGTGAAAATATACTCGGGAGTCACTCAAGCGATAGGTTTAGTCACCCATTTACCTGGTGACGAGAAATTCAGATCTAAGGTATCTGTGATAATACTCCCAATCATCGCTTGTACCTCCGAGCGTTTCTCAACCCTGGCATGATTTACAGTTTCTACCCTAATACTCGTGCCAAGGTTGCAGCTAGGTCGCTGCAACCCCCGAAAATTCGCTGGCTCAGCTTTCGGGCGCACTCATCCTGAGTGCCTGGCAGCTCAATGTTAGTTTGTAGCTCAACGTAACATTGTGGCTCAATGCAATTTTGTGGCTAGATTTTGTGGCTTCAGATAGGATGGTGGCTTGTTAGAACATGTCAGCTCAAAGATATGTAGTACCTCAATGAACCTAAAGTAATGTAGTTTAATTCAGCTTTTAATTTGATGAATTAGAATTAATATAGTTTGATAGAGTTTTCTAGCCTAATGAATGTGTGAAATTGCAGCTCAATGGAAATTTAAAGCTCAATGAATAAGTACAATTGCCGTTCAAAACTTTATAGAACTTTAGTAGTTGACTATGGTTTACTAGTTTTGAAATTCTATGATATTAGAGATATCCATGAGGCTAGATAAATATTCTACAAAGCCGGTGGATATTTTAAAACCTGATACTGGTACTTCCCATATTTCAACACATTATAGGACTACTATAATTATCATTCTTCATAAATTGAGTAAAGCTACAATGCTACCTTGAGCCACAAAATCTAGCCACAAAATTGCATTGAGCCACAATCTTACGTTGAGCTGCAAACTGACGTTGAGCTGTCAGGCACTCAGGATGAGTGTTCCCGAAAACTGAGCCACCAAATTTTCGGGGGTTGCAGCGCCCTAGCTGCAACCTTGGCACGAGTAATCGTTATCGCCCCATGGTTGCAGCAACTTAAATAATGTCTGCCGATCAAACACCTAGCTCATGTCACGAATTGCATTTCACCGATTGCCATTACTTCAATTGCATATCATCAGTCTCATGCCCCCAACCACCCCCCACCTGGTGACTAATTGTAACTCCGACCTACACATGGTGATTTTACATTCTTTGTTCACATTGAGCACAGTCAGGATACAGTAAGAACTGGGATAATTTAGAATGGCCCGAGGACGTCCAAATTTCCCTCTTCAGGATAGGCGGAGCAACCACAGCCCATTCTGTGGAGAGAAAATGATAAATATAACAGACCCTGCTGGCAGAGGCAAGTGCAATGTCCTAGCGAGATTCGCAATTTATCCAATTCTTAATGTATCATAAAATTGGTTATTATACATTCTAGAGCACACGCAATAAAATAAAGGGAAAGAAAATCACCGGAGAGACCCCCCGGTATGACATGGCGATTATATAATAAACAATGAACACACATTTCGTTAAAGACTGACACAGATTCTTAGTCCTTGTAGGAACTTCGAACTGATTTAGGATATGCCCCCGAATAAAAGAGCCCAGAAACTGCCCCAATAATATTAGTTTCGCAAGGCGCCAGGCCGCCATTTGAGGAGGGAAGGGAGTATAGACAAAGATTAAACTACATTTCGGATACTAAACGAGGATACCGCGAAGTCTGGATTAGCCCGCACGTGTAGAAGGTAAGTCACATACAACAGCAAAGTTTGGATGAAGGAATAAGGTTTCCGGGCGTATGCAGAGATCTACCATCGTGTCTGTCGTCGGTTCGATATTTCTGTGGTGGTTATTGCAAACTATAGCAGGGGTATTCAAAGTTGTAAAAGTGGAAAAAACTTAGGGGGTGTTTGGCACGCCAATCTTGATTTCAAATCATGATTTGAGATCGTGTCTTGGCAGCTTCAACTTAGATTATTGGTTCTATTAATCTTGTACATGGCTCAATTTACAAGTAATAATCTAAGTTAAAGCTACCAAGACACGATCTCAAATCACGTTTTCAAATCAAGATTGGCGTGCAAAACACCCCCTTAGCTTACTTTGCTGTTTCATGTAGTCTTGGCACACACAAAAACAGTTATCTTACCCTCACTTTACCGTACCATACCATACATTCTTTGGGGGTAGATACCGAGGTCAGGAGGTCCGTATCTACCAGTTTAACTGAACTCTTCTAGAACTTAGAAATGATACATGATCTCAGAAAAAAAAATTCAAAAGAATTAGAGGAAAATCCTAAAATCTTATTGTGCACCTTGAAAATAGTTATTTGCCTTCTCTTGCAAAAATCCCTGCACTTGGGCTTTTTGTTAACAATTACAGAAAATTTTCAGAATCGGTAATATCTGTGAAAACTTCTACCCTTTACTGGGCTTGCCACCATGGCGACCCGGCCTGGCCCAAACCCCTGGGGATCCGACCCGGCCCAAACCGACCCGACCGCAACCCGGGTTGGCCCCAACAGCCCGGGCCCACTTGCGAGGCGTGATCTGTGGAGGTGATTTTACTAAGGAGATTCAGATGAAGGGAGCAGCTGATGGGGGATTGATGCCAAAAATAATGGATCCTGTAAGGCTCCTGATGAGGCAGCCGGGGAAAGGAGCGCTCTAGTAACCTGCTAGGTTTTGTATAAGCGACATACCCTGATCCCAACCATTGAATATTAAACAGGTAAAGAGAAAGATATGGGTTGAAGGTGAAAAAAATCAAAATCATCACATAATTGAGCAAGAGTGAATCTATGATAATTCGAAGTATTCCCTGTCTATCAACGAGATGGTTCGCAACATGTTCTATCACCCGGTACCTGACTGGGCTGACGAGTCCAGATCTATCTGGTTGCGCCACACAATCCACGTGGCCGGAAATGGAAATCTCCCCATTTCGGGTTGCCCCGAAATAAGATATTGCAGTACTTTGTCTTCGCCAAGAATACCTCTGTGACTGGAATCCTGTAGTTACCCTGCCACTTCGGACTGTACTAGTGCCCTCACACCACGGATTTTGGTAGCTGGGTTTGGGATACAAATTGATATGCAATCGTATTATGTCGTAACCATCCCCATTGGTTTTGGGGGACGGGAGCTATTAAAGTGCGGCTCTTGAATGTCTGGCTATCATGATCGAATATCAAGACAGCGCGACAGGACGAATTATGACAAGTATCAGACGAGAAGAGCAAGCATCATGGTTCATGAAGTTTCTCAACAAACGGTTCCCGCTCGCACAGCAGAGGGGCTTGGCTGGACAGGGAATCTGGATATACGAACCCAGATCATGGCGAGCCCTCTGGAATCGGCTGCCGGGACGCCGCTGCACCTAGGAGTGCCCGCGGAAGCTGCTCCGTGTGGTGCTTTTCTGGCGGGGAAAAATGCAGGTATCGGGGGAATCGCCTCATATTCCCATGGTGGCATTCTCGTTGAACAATGGTGATAGCCATTTTTGAGAGATAATATTTTGAGGGAAGCGTGTTTTTATCGTATGAATCTCCTTTTGCAACGTTAGCATAATCAACGGGAACGAGACCCAGAGGCTTTTGTTCACCCCGCTAGATATAGTTATGAACAAAACTAAAGCTAGGGGGTTATCAGAAACCATATCTCATAGCTGGTGCAAAACGACCCACGGGAGCGGTGATGAATAGCTAGAGATTCACATGTTAAGGTTTTGATCAAAACTTAGCGCATCAACAACGGGTGCAATGGAAAGAAGCTATAGGGTTCCGCCAACGAAAATAAAAGCAGAAAGAGATGGCCGCCCCACTAAATGCTTGTCACAAGGGATTTCCTTCCAGACCTAAAACCCTCTCGACACAGCCGCAAAGTTACCTACAGCCCAACACCTACCTATTACCGTCAGTCATGGGCAAAATTAGGATATCCACTTATACTCACTCTTCTTCCGTGACCTCATCCGGTAGAAATATATTCAGGATAATAGAGATGCTAAAGGTTATTTAATAAGAGGTGGAATGCGAGTCATTAGTCACCTGTTCGGCATGCCGTTGAAGGAAAACCTCTTGTAGCGGTAATGGTAACTCACAAAGCAGTTATTGCAAACCCGCTCTTCATGATAAGGTGAATGGCGTCCAAGAGCGCCTGCAATCCGCCACCTTTGTTGTATGTGAAAAAGTGGCTGTAATGCCCTTCAATCAGCCAATCACTTCAGGCAGTGCCCGATCTCGTTCCCGGAATGCATGAAACAAGACTTACTCAAACCATGTGTGGACGAGAATAGCTCCGTATCTGTGCTGTTCTCATATTATCCCGTATGAATACTGTTTTTCTTACAAGAGTGGATATGGAGGTTGATTTACCCCAATGCAAGAGCTGCCGTCAGAATAAATCTGTCTAGAAAGATTTTGAGAGTTATTTCATGAGACTCTGAGGCCGGAAAATCTATGACAGGAGATGCCAAGGTGGCGGATCGGGAAAGGAGAGTAGGAGGGAGGGGAATGTGAAGGGCAACTCAAGGGGGAAAAGCGTACTACGACGCGTGAACGGCATTGTCGACGCAATCCTCATCCCCGATACAGCAACTGAACAGAACTGTTTGCTAATCAGCGAGCGCCATCAGGTTTCTTTGGTTGTCTTGGTGTCATAGGTGGCCTACGAGGAACGTGGTCATCCCTCCAAGGACTGCAGGCGGGATTGCCACGAGCGATGCTGCAAATTTCGAGAAGATTCCCATAATTATTAGGAAAAAACTATAACCGGGTTATTATGACTCTCTAGCAGCGTCCGTGAAAGAGGAGGATGAACTGCGAATCTTTAACGCCACTACTGACCAGCATCCATATCCGGCTCCCCGGTTCGCGCACCGAGTGAAAGCGATGACACCCTGATGGTTTGTTAGTCTAGGCATCGCTGTTAAAAAAAAAACTTCGACCGAAAGGTTAGTCCATGCGTTATTCTGAGCCTGTGTGCTCATGGGAGTCATGGCGGTCAGGCTCGCTAAAAGTCCGTTGACGCCGTCAGCCAAGAGACCGCCCTGGATGCGTGAGTCAAACATATCACCATCCACATCGAGTTTCGAGACTACACAAGTGTAAGAATATATCACCCGCTACCTCGTAGGTATAAGATATAAATACCGTCGCACGTTGCGCTGACGTCCCCGATAACCTCGCATACTAGAATTATGTAAACGGCTAACATCCTGCGAGAGAATTAGTAAGATAGGGGTTGGTGTTAGTTGAAGACATACGGCAGCACAAGGGGCCCGAATATTGAGAGCTTGAATGTTTGTACCCAGACGAATGAGACCGCAGGAGCCTATCGCCAGTCAATACAATAAACACTATCCTCGAACTAGCGGGTTCAACTTACCAAATCGATATTCTTTTTTGAAAAGTAGCCGGTGGCTGCAGCAACGACGCATCCAAATAACAGCCCGACGGCCACGCTGGTGGACTGCATTATCGGACGTGATATTTACTTAGCATGGAACCATACTAGATTGAGCTGCGTTTATTTACTTCCAAATCTCTCGCGCATGATGATAGTAACGAAGACGGAGAATCCGAGGCCTGCTAAGATGGTTAGTTACAACCCACGTTACAAGGTCGCTTTTGGGGAAACCCCCAAATGAACTCTGCAGACCCCCAGGGAAGCGGATGCGGAGCTGCGGTATTGGGACATAAAGAGAAAAATCCCCCCTCCAGCATCGAAGCGCACAGTCCATTCCCTCCAGCCCAATTCTTAAATCCTGATGCAATCAACTCGACACCCACCAGCATGACAGCCGGGCCAGTGACCAGTGGAGGGAAGATCTTTCGGAGAAGTCTAGGCGGCATAAAGGAAAGGGCGGTTTCCAGAAGCCCACAAACACTTCCGGTTCCAAGAATCGCGCCTGGATACATTTCTAGTAAGATTCTTTGTCCTCAATCGCGGAACACCAATTGACATGACTTACCGTAACCGTCTGGACAAGGTAACCTTAACCCACCTTCACCCGTTGCACCTGCAATATCTTGAGTTAGGGTAATATTCGGTGAAGTTCATTTTAGAAAACGTCACGTACACTGTTACACGTAAATCACGGTCAGCGAGGGATGAGTGGTTGTTCACATATAATGATCTCACCCTTCCATTAGAATACATCTGATCTAAAGCACCCTTGGCAACGGGTATAATCGCAAATGTGGTTCCAACACTGCTTGGTTCAGCGTCGGCCCCTTCAGCCATTCCCCCTCCAGCACCACAGTACTCACACAGATAGAAGACCAGTCCCGATATAATAACTAAGAGCTCATATCATATCAATTAGGAAACCTTTTGAAAACAAACCCCACGATCTGCGCCACCCCCCCGAGTAGAATTAACGGTGGGTCCCTACGGGCTCTCCCAGATGTGGAATCTGGTAATCTGAATGGCAGACAACATACCGCAAACAATCAATGAGGTAGAAACGAGGTACTGTTGGACCCCTACGGATAGGTTGGCACCTCCTTCACCTCCTAAGATCATTGGTACGGTAACTATCCCGGCCACCACTGCGAGAGCACTATTCAACGACATGAGCGATATTAGCAAAGAGCTGACCGGGGACAAACGAGTGCAATTCGCAGGATCACGAAGGGGAAAGTGTATGAAGAGTAGGAAGTTGGAAACGCAACTGCTGAAACCATAAGAGTAGTGCAAGCATGACCTGCATCCGATCATCTAGTCCGAGAAAAGGTGCTGACCGGCGGGGCGTCGTCATAAATGGGAGACGAGCCTAAATTAGTGTATTCCGAACTAGTGAGTATTGTGGTTTACTTTCACTTGTTATTCCTCCCCAGGAGGATTTATGGGGGGGTTGACGGGGTGCATTGGTAGATGCGGGGAGATGGGTATCGGCTGCCCCACAATTCACTAACCCGAAACAAAAAAGAATAATCATAATTTCCTATCAGCCCCTCTCTGTCGTACCCAATCAAACAAGCTGGCAATTAGCAACTGATATATGATCCGACATGAACATCGCACGGCCCGCGATCACGCGTAGAACCTTGAACTACGCCGGAGAAGAAGATCCAAGCACTTCGTCAATAACGCCTTCTTAAAACTGTGAACATGATCTCCGAACGTTTTCTTGGTGACCATAGAGGGAACGATTTGATCCGGTTCTGTCATTTGAATACACTGACCTAGGATTTAGCCTGGATACAAATTTAGGGGGATCCCCGATAATCGGATTATGGGTCAGTTTGTGTCTATGGATGTAGCTGCAAGGTAGTCGGGAATAGTTGTGAACCTGAGCGGATAGCGATGGACGATAAAAAGAAAGGGTGGGCGACAGGTAGGGTGGGCTCGTTCTTTTGTTGCGATTCTTTGGTAGGTGATGAAAAGTTCTTGAACATATGGGTTTGTTGTGTGGGGACCTACCCTATTGTGACAAGTCCCCGAAGATTTCTCAGGGGGGTTACTGATATTAGCCCGGTTATGATATCATAAAAGAAATCCAAATGGGATGTCGTAATACTCATCTATTATTATACAACCGGGAAGAAAGAGAAATACTACATAATACAGATGGTAAAACAATTCTAATAATTCAAATGACTAAAGACATGGAATACCATAGTTCGGTTCGAGCAAATGTGTAACATGTATTAATACGCATGTTCTTGTGATGTGATTATGATTACTAATATAATTTCTCTTGTTATCATGCAACTATTACTTATAAATTGACTTGAACATATTATCATATCACTTAACTTGTCAAGACACCTCTTTCCGTTCCAGCCCTCTACTCGTTCCAGTTTTCCTCGTCCACCAGCCTGCTGCAATCATGACCGGGTTTATTGTAGTAATTAGCCGAGGCCGTCTCTTGGTTTGAATGATCCAGATTACTCAAGTACATAGAGTCCAACACTATAAATAGCAAATTCTGGAACAGCCGTAGCTACCGATCAGTTTGAACAGATCATCTTTTCAAAGAATCAATGAAGTATCCTGTACTGCGGTGGGACAACAGTCAGAAGATATCTCAGGTACAACATGCCCCTGAGTGTCGCATGACTCCGAGTCTACATCTGTCTGTCAATTAAAAGTGTCTCTAACGAAGGACATGAGCTGATGCTAGTGCTTTAGAAAGTATAGCTAGTCATAGACAGCGTGTCCTGTCTACTGAGCAAGCATGTAGCGCCGATACATCGCTTCACCCAGCGCCAGATTCAAATGATATTAGTGATGAAAATTATTACTGACATGGGCAAAGGTTCATAGCTTGTCCGATGTTAATAATTAAGATACCTATATTTGTCTGAAGGCCGTGGCTCTAAGAGCTTTGTTTATGGGTTTCCATTGTAGGAAATAGTTGTGTCATACAAGAAACGATATTTCACCGATGTTAGACTTCCCAAAAATGTTCCTCACTCCTAAATCTCACTCCGGCTGTTTCCCATCCCTCATCCAGCTACTCATCACCCGTGTCGACCTTACCAACTACCACGGGGTCGCAATATTATCAGCCATATGGGAGAGCCATGAGTGATTTATTCCACTTAACCAATACTGAAACGAAGTGGAAATCTGGAAGTAGAAGTGTGACAAGAGGCTTGCAAAGCAAGATGTTGAGCTGAATGAGAGAATCGCCGAAAAAGTCAAGGAAAACTACTCTAGCTATTGCACGGCTCTCAACTGTGATTTTCCCACTGATGTTTATTTTCTTACATGGGTTTAGCCTTGAGAAAATACTTGGAAGGTAAAAGAATAAGGAGAAGAATTTTAAATGAGGGGGTGGACTTTCTGACCAACGAAAAATGCACAAAAAACACAAGAACAATCGAACTCTGGCGAATATTGTACAATCACTGGGCACTAGTACTGGGCATAGCGTATAAGGACAAACCGGTGTCAACGGCTACCATGGAAGGGGTAGGGGAAAATAACGACTTTGGAAACTGTAGCATCGAGAACTGTTCTGGAAGTGTAGGTTCACGATGCCAATCTAATGAAAGCCGGACAATACCTGGTCAGGCTGCTGAAAACTCTCATAGTTGAGGTGAGACTGAACCTGCAGAGGCTCATTCAACCGTCTCTCTTCTTCTCTCAAAATATCGCTGAACAACCTGTTCCATTTCACGACTCAACCAAAATAAAACATGTTGCAACGACCGGACTACCAAGCAATGGAGAAAAAATCATCCACTTTGTTCTCACTGCTCACCATACACAACCGCCCCTTTCCACACCCATCTGGGTTTCTCACTCGAAGTCTCCCATTTCTTTGTTGGTCACGTTGCTCACGCAAGGATGAAAAACAAACCCCATAAAGGCTTCTATTTTAACACTACTCCCACAGTCATAGTGTTTCTACAACCCTACCCGCCAGGTTAGTTTCTGCCATCTCTACGATACAGCAATGCCCTCCCCAAAAGAGCCAGATATGTGAAGTGTGATTGCAAGTGACCAAAAGCTCGGATGGTGAGTAACAAAGCGCTGATTGGTGAAGGGCAGACAGCCAAACTGCAGATGATAATGAACTGGCGGTGACTGCCGTCGGGCAAACTGCTGAGGAAAATAAACATGAGGAAGATCAATCAAACATTTATCTTTTCTCCTCAGATCCAGCAATTATGAGGGGCTCTGAGGATATCCGACTTGTGACAAACCCTGCCGATGCGGCTTCTTCTGGTCAGAGATGACCTGGAGAGACCATATAGGGTGAAATCTCACTCTTTATAAGTTTTCTTCACTTAGTTCCCAGCGCCACTTTTCCGTTGTTATCTTTGCCGATTGTACACTTCAAATTGCTTGCTAACTTGTGGCTCCAGCACTACGATATTGGGATTGCCGCTACAAAGATCTATAAGAATACCCAGAAAATTGAAGTCAAAGGTCATGACGGTATTGATACATTAGAATACTGGACCCACGAATTCACATTTAGCGATAATGAGAATATGACGTATGTTGTCATGGAAAATAACATTGACACAATCCCAGCCGGTTTCGCCACCCACCATGTTCAATTCGTTGGCCCTAGTGTTACACCCGGCCTCGAGGAAATTGGTCCGGGAATTTGCACATATCTCTGTCGGGAATTGGATATATTCTGTTTGAGATCAGACACGCTTTGTAGATTCGAAAATACTGCGATAATATCAATCGATGTTTGCGAGCAGGCGTATTCAGCAGCAGGTGAGTGTCTCTAGTGTTTCGGTCCAGATCATAACCAGGCTCTTACGATTGGTTTAAGAAACAAGGGGATTCCAGATGCAGCAGGGGCTATTATGTTGGTTGGTACATTCGCGAGGCTGATCCAGAGGCTGTTAGAATTACTAAGACCAACCATAACATCCTTCAAGGAGTGGCGGATCCGGAAGCAAGATTTGGACGAACGGATGGGAAACGATGCCGAGCGCAAGTGGCTCTCACCCGGTGGTCCCCTAGCCCCTGGAGGAGTACTTGTAGACGTCGTTATCATCGATGACCCGCAAATGCTGGCACTTGTTCCGCTGATAAAAATGGCTCGCCCCGAAGTCGAAATGATTTAATATTCCCGTATCGGAGTCCGCGAGGACCTTGTAGCTATCCCTGGGAGCCCACAAGGACAGGCCTGGCGGTGGATCTGCGATTACATCAAAGAAGCGGATCTTTTTATCTGTCACCCTGTGGGCAAATTTGTTCCCCCCCAGGCCCTACCGGCGATGGTCGGGCTGATGGCTGCTTACACGGATTGCTGTCTTTTCTTCGCCTCCATGAGATTTTGCTGTGCTAATAAATATCGGCCTTATGGTCTCAATGAAACTTTGTGGCAACGAGATTTAATCTCTTGTCATCACAATCTGCATATTTTATGCGATGAGCTCGAGATGTAAGTTAAGCTCACAAGCAACTTGGCCCTCTTTGCGATAAGATTATTAATTTTGTTGGTGACAGCAAGGAATCACCCTCAGTATCCTGAAAGAGAGTATATCACAAATGTCGATAGATTCGACCCTAGTTGAAGTATCCCCGACGTCATTGCATGATACAATGAAGATTTCGTGCTCTTATAATCAGAGATGGTCCTGAACGGGTTCCTCACCGGTCACCGATGCACATTGGACTCTGTTCTGCGCTGGTGTAACCACTCTTTGAACAATTGCGTGCGAACGGAGTTCAGCGGTGGACATGGCGTTATTGGTGATCCCGATGCGGAGATAGTTGATAACGAAACTATCGCATGGCCCAGGCAGTGGAAATATGCTGCAATTGCAAAAGCCGTGATGGTTGTGGGGGTTGTGCCATACAATCGAAGTAGGTTTCTCCCTCGATGATAATTCTAATTTATGAATGTGAATCTGATATTTTATTCGAGTGTTGAATGCGATGATAGCCACTGCCAAGACCATGGTGCAACTATCCTTGACTGAACGATTCGAACTCAAAGTTTCCGACGCTCTGCATCATGGAAAGCCTGTCATTGCCACGGGAACTGGTGGCATTCCTTTGCAGGTTGGACATGCAAAATTTGTGTTTCTTGTTGATATTGGTGATACTGATTCCTTTGCTAATAACGTCTTCAATCTGTCCACCAACGACGATCCCTACGCAAGGATAAGCGACCAAGCAAAGGCGAGTGTGAGCGACGAAGGTGGAACAGTTGGTAATCGTGTCGGTTAGCTTCAGCTTGCTGCGGCTGCGAAGGTCGCTACGGGCGAGGGTCTCGCGCCAGGCTCTCGATGGGTCATGGACCAGCAGATGGAAGAAGCTTATCAGAATTATGTGGAGTCAACCGATGCTCCCGCGTAAGGGAATTGATTATAAACGCGAGAGCTGAACGAATGGAGTTCCAGATTTTGGTTAAAGAGCTTGAAACGCATCACTCTAGGATAAGAGTTGTCCTAAAAGCTAGGGCCCTGTTCTGCGGCGATCATTCCGTTCCGTTGCCCTATACAAAGTGACCCTTTCGAACAGGGTTCCGAATAGTCCGACCGGTCAAATCTTGGAGGTAGGACCCGGCTCGCCATTCCTGATGGGTGTCCCTGACTGGAACTGACTAACTCAGGAGGTCTGGTCAGGTCTAGACTGGTCCCGGACCAGTCTTTATATAAGATTGCATAGTCACGCAATATCACCCACTTAGGGCACCAAAAGAATTTGATACTTGCGAAGATATTTTCGCCACCCCTAATCTAAGAGAGGCACTATCTCCATTCCAACTCTCCTGAGATTCTACAATATAACCGATGGAAACAATGAGTTTAATCAAGAAAAGTTTTATTTGAGCGTAATATATTGTGAGAAAAATAGTAAAAAGCAAGACGGGATTAGTGATGGCCACAATCAGATCATGATCGATTTTTGCTCGAGCAGATCATGCTCGATCACCCTCGATCATGGGGGTCCCTCGATCAGATCATGATCGAGTAGGACCCCGTGATCTGCTCGATTTGCTCGATCAGGGGCACTGCTTGATCATACTCGAGTAGCATCGATCATAGTCGATCACCTGGTGTTTATATGTCTTGGTAATCAACTGATATTTCATGGAGGAGGCGCACTTCAGGATAGTGGCAGACCGCGGTCAGCTATAATCAACCATACCAAATCATGCTCGAGCTATGACCGTGCTCCATCAATTGCTTAAAATTGGTGGAAATCGTGATAGCCTCTCCAAAAACTCCCATCGGCGTGATACTCTGTGACTGCGTGTCCATCACCCTCCTGCTCGTGGGCCTATTTCTAGGCATCGCTTCCTTCTTTCATCACCTTTCATAACAAATGTCAACGCTTGGATCACAATTTTACCTTGGCCGGTCCGGTCTCGCCTCCAGTGTTGAGATTGTTACCGTTCGGCCGACCTTGCGGCCTGGGCTACGTAGTGCGTGGGTGGTACTTTCCAGGTGTACTGCGGGGTGGAACATGGTGCGGTGTTGGCTGACCACAGGGATGTAATTCTCTTAGGGTAAGTGAACCGGGTCGGTAGTGATCCTTTAGTTAACTAGAGAACCTGATTTAAAATTGAATTCCACGAAACAATGCGCGTCGGAGACCATAGTGGATCACTCGAACACGTGACCATGCTCGATCACCGCTCGATCACTCGATCAGGGTCCACCAATTTGATCGATCATTCGATCATGGGGTCCTCTCGATCATGATCTAACCCATCACTAGACGGGATGCTAATTTTGTCAGAGGGCCGTGCATATCATGCAGTTTGGCGGGCCTGGTCAGACCAATCCTGGTCGAGTAGGGTCCGATAATCCCTACTATCCAGTCGGTCCAATTTCCACCATTAGACTAGACTTGACTTTCGACCGGACTTGCTTGTCCAGACCAGTCTTCCACGGACCATTCGGAACCCTGCTTTCAAAACAGAAGGACAACCATTTTTGTATGGGAAACGGTCGCAAAACGGAACAGAACGATCGTTGCCCAACAGGGCCTAGATTATTTTGATAACCTTCCAGAAATCTAAGGGGCGGGGCACCTACCTACCGAGGCTTGGATTAAGAATAATGAATGAAAAGGTGTTAGGAGTTATGGGGTATTGGTATCTACTTATTGTTTTGTCATAAGTAGGTCTGAGTAGCTATTGTTCTAACTCTCAATGTATGCAATGCCTTTTGACATCTGTCATTTTGCATACTCAGGTATACCTAGAGCGATGCATCCTACCTCTGCAAATCAATCTGGCTGTTGTCCACCTTACCTTTCCACCATGCATGTCTCTATAAAAAAAAAACTCACAATATTAGGTTTTACTTATCAACTAACTGATAATATCTTGAATGGCTTTTCTGTTTTCAGTTCCATGGGCACAGTGGCTTTTTCATACTCCCCTGTGTCCACTCAAGATATTCTGATAGTCTCTTCTTCGCCACATCCTTCCCCAAGAACTCTTACGCCCAATGATTCCCCACCACAAATTCTTTTTCAATTTCTGTCACCCAATTTCCAAGTTAGATACTGTCATTTAGGTGATAATATAAGCATGCCGTAGATATCGGATTACGAATAAGTTTTGCAAAGAGTGGCCATTTGACTTCTGTGTGCATATTCTATACAGGCGAAAATAACATATTATTGTAGTGCATTCATGTAGGTACAAATGCTGTCGGCACAGATGAATGTGGTCTGTTCGATTTAACGCAAGTTTGTGCAAATGCCTCCCAAGCCGAAGAGATTATTGCAATCATGCCAGATCACTCCGAAAGTGAAGTGGCCACATCAGAAGACGGCGTACAACGTCACTTTGGTTGGAACAACAATATTCTGCATCCTACTGGCTGTGGGCCCACAACATTACAATTCACGATCCCATCGCATCCCTTCATGAACCGAAGGTGATCAAAAAGGGCACCCTCTGAACTTGCAAGGCAATTTGCTGTCCAAGAAGCCAAAAGCACATTCCAATGAGTTCCGACTTGGCCCGTTAAGATTAAACTTACTCATCCCGGTAGTATATTCTGTACCCAAGAAGTTACCCTTGGCTTTTCACTAACCTTCTCATTTCAATGTCAGTATAAGGGCACAAATATGCGGATTCTGGTTTTCACTTTTTTTTTTGTTTTCTTCGCAGGGTTGCATGTACCCTCACACCTATTACCATGACTTCTCTTTATCAGTCTCCCCTTCCGGAGGGTATAGAAACAACCAGCGCTCTGGCCATTTTCCTCTCCCTTCCTCCCCAACCAACAGTCCTCCGGCCGAAGCATGTGTTTTGCACCAACAACGAGACTTACTCTTCTTGACTTCCCATCCACACCGCTCCTTTACTGGGGTCAATTTGCTTTAATACCTCCGCCTTCTTATCAAGCATCCGTCTGCCCATATTATTCTGAGGCCACCTGGGCTGTGGAATGACGCATCAATGCTACGCGTTAGGAGAGACGGGCTGAAGAGGCTATATGTGGTAAAATCGTACTTGCGGTAAGTCAGCTCCCTTTCGTTACCTGCATCTATTGCATTATAGTTTTTTTGGAACCTGGTTTTAATGTCTCCGTTCTTTGGTTGTTGTACTCCATAAACTACTTGCCAACTTGAAGATTCCGCCACTCTATATTGGGATGGTGGCTATTGGGGTGGGCGATGAGATCACCAAACAATTGGTATCAGAATTCATGATATTGTGTATTGACAGGGTTGCTGGACCAGCGAATTTACCCTGAGAAATACAGAGCTCACGCTGGATCCCATTAGGAAAAATACCGTTCACACGATTGATCCCCATTCCATCTCCCAGCATACTTGATTTGTGCGCTCTGGTGTTACATAAGGTTCGCAGGAAATCAGACTGCGAATCTGTCGACACAGGGAGAAATTGGATGGTGTCTGCATGGTCTTTAAGACGAAGAGGGCCTGCGGGAATAGTTATGAAGATACAGGGATCACTCCTACTGATATTCGAGAGCAGGTTGATTCAGCAGCGCGAGAGTGTGTTTGATAGTTTTGTCCCAACCATGACCGAGTTCCCCCCATTTGTTGAAAAAAAAAAAGGTTGATGCTAGATGCAGCCGGGGCTCTTAGGTTGGTCAATGGCTTGAAAGAGTACAAGAAGACACTGCACGAGTCTACATGGAAGACTGTCCTCAAGTATGTTTATGAGTTGAGGGGATACGAAGATGGCCAGACCAATGGAGGCCCTCCACGGCTACTGATTAAAATAGCCATTTTCTCAGCTACGTTGCAAAGCAACGGGTAGCGTTGATGAGACACACCGTGGTTAGATTTTGCACTGAATTGGGCGTTATTATAGCTTTGTTTGTTTTTATCTCATCAGTGGCAAATGATATTTATATGCCGATCTGTGTCTCAGGAATATTGCTTACCCCCACCTCGGGGGGTCCAATCATACAGACAAAGGAAATATCCTAAAGAATGAGTGGCGGATCCAGATGGAAGACATGACAAGCAGATATAGGGCTTGCCCAACAAGTGGATCAGAACAAATGCTAAGCGCTATTGGCGCTCAGCCCGAGGCCCTCTTTCTCTACCTGGAGCAGACGTCGTTAACATCGATGACCCGCAAATGGCAGCACTTATTCCGTTGATCAAAAAAGCTCTCACGGAAGTCAAAATTATTTACCGTTCCCATATTGAAGTCAGCAAGGACCTTGTGGCAATCCCTGGGATCCCACAACAACAGGTGTCGCGCTGGCCCCGGAACTACGTCAAAGAAGCGGATGTCTTCATCGGTCATCTCGTGGAAAGGTTTGTTCTTTATCAGGTTCCATTGGCGATGGTTGGGTTGATGCTGGCTTGCATCGATTGGTTTATTTTCCTCGCCTCGTAGCCATTTTCCAGTGCTGATAAATATTGGCTTGGCCGTCTTAATCAACCTTCGGAAGAATGAGATTTCATATTTTGTCATCACAATCTGCATAATTTATGTGATGAGCTGGAGATATATGTTAAGCTCACGAACAACTTGTGCATCTTTGTGATAAGATTACTAATAGTGTTGGTAATTTCAAGGAATCATCTGCTGTATCCTGAGAGGGAGTCTATCACTCAAATCACGGGATTCGACCCTAGCAAAGGCATTCCCGACGTAATTGAATCATGGAGCAAATCGTGTGCTCACATAATCAGAGATGCTCCCGAAAGTGTTCCTCCCCGGTTGTTGATGTACGTTGGACTCTGTTCTGCGCTGATGTACCCGCCCCGTGAATAATTTTGTGCTGACGGAGTCCGGTTGTGGACATGGGGATCTTGATGGTCTAGATGCCGAGATAGTTTATAATGAAACAATCGCATTGCTCAGACTGTCGAAATATGCTGCAATTGCAAAAGATGTGATAGTCGTGAGAATTGGGCCAAGCGATCAAAGTAGGTTTCTCCCGAGATGAAATTTATGAAGGCAAATCTGATTTATTCTAGTCTTGAATGCGATGATAACCACTGCGAAGATTGTTGTGCAACTACCCTTGCGTGAAGGATTCGAAGTTAAGGTTTCAGATGCGTTGCATCATGGAACGCCAGTTGTTTCCAAGAGAACTGGGGGCATTCTTTTGCAGATTGAACGTGCAAAATCTGAGTTTCTCCTTGACGTCAGTGATACGGATTCAGTTGCCAAACACCTCTTCGATCTGTACACCAACGATGATCTTTACGAAAGGACGAGCAACCATGGAAGGGCGGGTGTGAGTGACGCAGTAGGAACCATTGGTAATTCTCCCTGTTGCCTTTACCTTGCTGCTAAGCACGCTAGAGGCGAGGGCTTCTCGACACACACTAGATGGATCATGGACATGGCGATGGAAGAAGCGGGTCAGAAATATGAGAGTGGTTAACCGATACTCCCGCGTAAGGGAATTGATTACAAAGGCGAATACTAAATGAGTGCAGTTGCGGAGCTTCGTTGGAGGGCTGGAAACAAATTGCGGGACACGGCCATTAGTGTCATATTTCTTCACTCTCTGGGCTTTTCTATTGTAACTGCGAGCATATCCGAGTTACCCAAGCGCGGGACCCTTCGTCTCCTTCCTGTAAGCTCTTAGTCTTAGCTTTTCTCCCATTCAAATATCTCCGCATTCATTCCTTGCCTTTGTTAATTCAACCGGGAACTTTCCCTCTGCCCTTTCATTTTTTATCAATTGTTTTACCTATCTCTTTTTTCACGGTTCGTTTATCCTGGCGGCGGTTCAAATTCGGGGACGTCATACCGTTTCCGTTGCGATTGGGCATCAGGTACCCAGTATTTGTCCTAGATTCCAAGCGGCCAGCCTGGTCTTGGTTTTGAACAGCCTGCGTCAGCCCGGTCGCAATGCCGACCGGCCGCCTACGACTCGCGGCACCTAGGCAACTGCCGAGACGAGTCTTGGCACAACCCAGGTTTGAGCCGCCAGACGCCCTGATATTGCCAAGATATCTACCGACAGCCTGCAAGCTTTTCATCCCAATCACTCAGCATAAGACAATAGAAGCAACATGCCACCGGTGCTATACATCACCCAAGACAAATCTATGTCTTCCCCCAGTGAACCACCGAACCTACCGTCCCACCTCAAGCCACTCTATAGCATTTTTCACATAAAGCCAAAACCACCTTGGTTGAATCTGTGTTACACGGGTGACTTGATAAGTAATTCGCCCTGTTGGATTATATTTTCTTTGCTATCCGGGTAAAACTCAAAGGATCCCTTGGAATATCGGCGTGCAGGTGACACAGGGCGCGGGTGTTGTCCGGAAAGGCCGCTTTCCCACACTCCGGCCCAGTCGTCGTCGCTTGAAAGGTTTGGGTTACTCCCGCCCTGCTGTGCAGCATAGGACCTGGTCTGTGTCTTTCTTTTTATGATACCCTTACTTGTATACTTGGTGGTGACAGTTAGTTGGATAGGGTTTTGTTGAAATGACTGTTGTGGAAGCAATCTGGTGCGTATAGAGAAAAGCTTTGTTTATTTAAGAGGAATCCTCTCTATCTTCCTTTCCTCCTCGATGGGAAGGCAACAGAATCAAAATCACTGCTCGGCCATCAGAAATCTGCACTAATTAGTGCGAGTGTGTTAGTGAAGTAACGTGGTTACCAGGGATGTTGCTCGGCCACCGGTTGTGGCTCACACTAGCAACACCTGGCAGACCAAATATATATTTCAGTATCTAATTAAATAATACCAACATCATTGTAGCAATATGCTACTAGGTACTTCAAAATGTGGTGAATCAGAATATTGAGATTAGATTTCATAATAAGAAGTATTATTCGTAGTATACTAATATCAAGATTTATTACTCATAACTCAATACTGCTTATTACAAGGTGCGTAAGAAAAACAAAGATAGATCAGGATTTCTGTATAAATTACTTGAAGCTTTGCACAGGAGATAGGTGTTCTTACTGAACAGCTTTTGGTGTGAAATATGGATATCATTTAAGATTGTAGTACATAATTGGTTGTAGCCATACTAGTGATAATCTACTAAATTTGACCACATGATATCCTTTGGCAAGGTTTATGCATCCATGCCAAAGCTTTTCAAGCATTTTACTAGGTATATGCAGGTAGGTATATGTAATGGATTCCGATTATTAATTACTCCCATAACTTGCTTGATGTTAGTTTCAACTACTTAGGACTTACCTAGTAGCACACTTCGCTTATGAATACCTCTTCAGGTATACGTCATTCTTCGGGTTGGGTTGGGTGCATTAAGATGAGTCTAGGTTTGGGAATGCTCCACCGTGGCCAACCACACAATCAGCAGCACCTTTCTCGCTTTGTTCTCCTGCTTGGGCCACTATCTCTGGTGGGGCAGACCATGAGCCCATTGAACCTGAGAACTCCTTTCACACGGAAGCGATAGCAATGGGGCCAGAATATTGCCCCAATCAAGATATGGTTCGTGCCATCCAAAACATGCACCAGCAATTTAAGAACTCTTACATCCTATAAGCTGAGCGGTCAAAAAGCATACTACAAATAAAAAACCGGTTTCTAGAAAAGAAAATGAAGGAGAATATGGACTAGGTTTTCTTTATGAAAAAGATGCTTATAATAATTTTCTATAAAGTTTAAAAAATTTGGACTTTTGGTGTAAGTTGTTAAAGAATGTTACCACAGCCACACTTCTTAGACTTATTAATCGTGAGATCATTTATTAGGAAATAGGGTTTCAGGTGATAATGTCAAGATTTTCAAATCAATATTGTAAATTCTATATCCTATAACCATTTTGCTGGATTTCAACAGCCTCAATCTCAATCTCTAACAGGTTATTTAATCTTGTCAAACTCAGGATAGTATCTTATGACAGAAGTTGACTTTTCAGTTCAATTGACAACATTCAAGTTATCTAATATTCCAAGAAATCTCATCCCATTAGAACAGTTTATTCAAGTTCTATTTAACAGAAAGACTTCAGATTAAATAGAAGAAATAAATATGATATGTAATCTGAAACCTAAAACCTATAAATATTAATATTCTCATTTCTTGGCATGAGAAACTAGTCTTGGCATACAAGTTGGTACAGCCAGATGTAATACCTTTTTTTCTGCCTGGCGGACGTTTTGGATGGCACGAGCCATATTTCATACCAGATGCTGATACTTCAGATATTTGGTAATATGCAACTATAACACATTTTTATTACTTCCACAAATTAATACCTGATAAGTCATATGTAATCATTAGTCGCACCTGTTCCTTTCTATCTATTTGGGACTCAGTTTAAAGAGTCTTCCCGGATACAAACACTACACTGACGAAGTCTGATATATTACCTTAAGAGTAGAGTAGCGCAGATATGATGTTAGTTTCGAATTGTTGTTGATTCGTTGGCCTGCATGCCCTAAGGACGTTTTTCCCACCGACGTCACTCTTCTCCCAGCACTGAATTTACCATCAATTCCCTATATATTAACTGGGTCACTTCAGAATGTAATCCTACATCTAAAGGACTAGAATACACCTTTGTTTCCATCAGTTTATTTCCCGCACGGAGCTAGTGTGTTAGCTGGGCTATTCTGGGTTACGGTTGGGTGGGGTCCGGTTGAACCCTGGTTAGGTGTGGTCGCCTGGGGTCGCCTGACGGTCAAACAGAGCCAATAAATGGGAAGGCTTGATTGGACTCACGATCTCAGACAAGCCACAGCACAGAACAAGACAGTCACCAGCCACTCATTCGAGATGCTAAGGGCCTGTTTGGCAACGCTGCGGCCGTTCCGTTCGGCGGCCGTTCCCCATACAAAAATGGGTTTTCTTCCAATTCGAACCGGTCGCTTTGTATGGGGAACGGTCGCCAAATGGAACGGTCGCTGCGTTGCCAAACGAGCCCTAAGGGTGCTAAGCTAGCTATCGGGTAGTGTATCGTGCTTTTTGCCAGCGTTCCGAAGCGTCCCAGGGGCCCCCCAAGTCACTGTCGGACTGCAACCCTGGGGGTTACGGGTAGAAAGGGTGGGTACGAACGGCACGGCCTGACGCCTGTCTTCCACAAATTGCACTATCATGTGGTTTGATGCCAGGGCCATGCAGTCTGTCAGTGCCAGCCGTCTGAAACATGCACACTGCTTGTTGCAACATATAACGCTTAGCCCTACAATAATCTTGGCCTATGGCCTGTTTCTTACCTGATTTCAACTGCGCTTTCCCAAATTCCAGGCATAGTACAAGGGCAAATCACCTATGATATTTTGCTTTAATTCAATAAAATATAAATATATGTCCTGATATCGACTGGAGGATAAGAGCCGGTCAGAGTGGGAAGTAAAATATAATTAATACATGAATTTGTTGAGATTTGAAGATAGTTTTTGTATGATATTATGTGTTTCATGGCATAGGACAAACTTCTTATACCGCTGAGCGTTACATGTTGCAGCAAGCAATGTGCACGTTCTAGGCACATGGCACCATAGTACAAACAGAATGATCCGGCTGTCACCTTCTCGCTTTCGCCTGGGGTCCTGCCATTATCTACGAGGCCCCGTCATTACCGATTGAGCCCGGCCATTACCGACAGGGACTGGTCAATTACTACGGGGCCCGGCCATTACCTATAGGGCCCTACCAGCACTTTTAAGAACTTGGAACACGCCACGAGAGTCTCAATTTGAGACCCCGCACATACCTATCACAGTTTTCGTGGTGGCTTACATTTACCCTCGTACCAACCTCCGTGACTTGGCTTTGTCAGCCTCCCCCCCCGACGGTATAAAAGGGACCATCTGTCCTGTCATGTTCTCCCTGTCTCACTCACGACTCGCCCTTCCGCACGCACCACTTGTTGTTCCTCACACGCCACTTGTCCTTTATTCCTCCTCACCATCCGTCCTTTATCCAAACACACGTTTTGCACTAAGAAGACCAAACTTTCATCACTTCGAGTTCGCCCCCCTTCTTTACATGGTTGAATTTGCTTTGGCCCATCTGGTCCTCATTTAAACATCTATTGCTTTGAATCAGATACGCCAATAATGGATGGCTCTGAGGCTTCCCATGTTATGATGGACCCCGTTGATACTGCCTCTCCTCAAAATAGAAGGACGGAAGAGACGGTGAGTGGTGAAGTGCCCCTTGTGGTCAGCTTAATTGCTTTCGTTCCTTGTATCTCGTTCACTTTCTTGCATAGTTGGACTTGTCATTTGTTTTTATTCCTTTCTTCTCTGACCGTACACGGTAAATTCCTTGCTAGCTGTCCGTGAAGCTCTGTATCTCGGGATGGCAGCAAGTAGGATTAATGATAATACCGTCAGGATTGGCGGCTCAATCTCTGATGGTCTTCATACGAAGGGTCACTGCACAAACGGATTCACACTTAGAGATGCGGAGAACATGCAGGAGGTTATTAGGAAAAGTACCGTTGACACGATTGTAGCCTACTCCATCTCCAAAGGTGCTACATTTGTGGGAGCGGTGTTACACTCACTCTCGAGGAAATTTGTCAAGGAATTTGCGCACATATTTGGAGACATCTGGATATCGTCTGTGCCCTGATAAAGGCGCAGACGACCCCGTTGGGTATTCAGACAACTGGAGAGACTCCTGTCGATGTTGAAGAGCTGGCGGATTGAGGAGTACTTGAGTGCGTTAAGTATTTTTGTCCGGATCATAACCGGGTTCTCGCCATGGGTTTCAGAAACAAGGTGATGCCAGACGCAGAAGGGGCTATTAGGTTGGTCGAGGACTTGCAAGCGTATGAAGACACAGTACGCCAGTCTACTTGGAATACTGAACTTAGGTATACTTATGAGTTGCAGGGATACAAGGATGGCAAGACCAAAGGAGACCCTCGGAGTGCACAAACAAAGATACCCTTTTTCTGAGCTACCACACGGGCGGTGAGGTAGCCCTCATGAGGCATGCACTGGTTAGATTTTGCTCTGAATTGAGTGTTGATATGAGTTAGTTTGTTTCTATCTCGTCTATATGGCACGGTACTTATTCCCTAATATGGGACAGGTAAATTTCCGACGACGATCCAGAGGCGGTTACAGTAGCGAAGAGCAACAATAACATCCTCGAAGAGGTGGCGAATCCAGAAGCAATATTTGGTGAGGAAAGGCAGGCCATACTCCATGAATCGATGAGAAAAAATCCTTAGCGCTATTGGATCTCACCCGGTGGCCCTCTTGCTCCGGAGGAGCAGACGTTGTTATAATTGACGACCCTCAAATGCTGGCACTTATTCCATTGATCAGAAAGGTTCTCCCGGAAGTTGAAATTATTTACCGTTCCCATATAGAAGTCCGCAACGACCTTGTGGCAATCCCAGGGAGCCCAAAAGAGCAGGTGTCGGGGTGGATCTGGGACTACATCAAAGAAGTGGACCTCTTTATCAGTCATCCGGTGTCCGCAGTTGTTCAGTATGGTGTTCCATTGGCGATCATTGGTTTTATGACTGCTGGCACTGATTGGTATGTTTTCCTCGCCTCCGGGTTATTTTCGCCCACTAATAAATTTAGGCTTGATGGTCTTAATAAACCTTTGGATGATTGGGATTTAAGAATTTATCATCACAATCTGCATAGTTTATGCGATGAGCGGGAGATGTAAGCTAGGCTCACAAATAACCTGTCCATCCTTGGGATGAAATTAGTAATTTCGGTGGTGCCTCCTAGGAACTATCTTCAATATCCCACTAGCGAGTATATCACTCAAATCGCCTGACTCGACCCGAGCAAAGCCATTCCCGACGCCATTGAATCTTACCGCAAATTGTGTGTCCGTATGAGAACAGATGCCCCTGAAAGACTTTTTCCGCAGTTACTGACGTACGCTAAACTCGATCCCACTGTGAAGTAACTGCTCGAATAACTTCGGACTGACGGATTTTAGTTGTGGACATGGTGCTATCAATGATACACATGCTGATATAGTTTATAACGAAGCTATCGCATTGCTCGGGCAGTCGAAATATGGTGCAATTGCAAAAGATGTGATAGTCGTGAGAGTTGGGTCAAGCGATGAAAGTAGGTTTCTCCCGCGGTGAAACGCATGAAAAGAAATCTGATTGTTTATTCTAGCGTTGAATGCAATGATAACCACTACGAATATTGTGGTGCAACTATCCTTGCGTGAAGGTTTCGAAGGGAAAATTTCCAAAGCGCTTCATCATTGAAAGCCTGTTGTTGCCACGAGAGCTAGTGGCATTCCTTTGCAGATTGAATATGGAAAATCCGATACCGCCACAAATCGCCTTTTTTATCCGTACACCAACGATAATCCTTAAGCAAGGATAATCAACCATCCAAAAGCCGGTGTGAGCGAGGAAGTTGGAACTGTTGGTAATGCTGCATGTTGGCTTTACCCAGCTGCTGAGTTCGCGAGAGGCGACGGCCTAGATCCTAATAGTCGATGGATCATGGACATGGCGAGGGAAGAGGGTGGGCAGACATGTGAGACCGGTGACCCGATACTCCCGCGAGCTGCAATTGATCTCAAAGGCAAGGATAAATGTACAGAGCTTTAGAGTTAGATGGGGGGCTCGTGTGATACTGTATATTTCCCAAATATTGTACTGAACTTGGGGTCCGGCTAGGCTTCGTAGATATTAGGTGCTCATTAATCGCAACATTGACCACCTTTACTGATCTCAAGCTTGCATCCAGACAAATGTGAATTCAATTACGCAATCACTTCACATAGGTATTTAGAACAGCCGCAGTTGTTTGCAACTTCTCTCACCTTAGTAACTCAAGTGATATCAATGGAATAGCGGTAATAACATGAAAGCACAAGAAAGCCAAAGTGATAGAGACCCATGATTGCTGTAAAGGTTTATCCTTTCCCCTGCCATTTGCGGTCTATCCTATAGCTGGACCGAGTATAAAAGTGCGGCCGATCAATATATTTGCTACGTGAACCTAATGTTGCCCTCCCGCTACTGTTGGTAAGGGCAGAACGGCACGGCGTCTGTATTTCAAAAGGACGGCGGTCCTAGCGGTTGACGCGCGGGCCCGTCAATCCTAGTACAAAAGACACCTCCACGCAATTACCGGCAGCCACCCCTGGGAATCTGAATCCTTATCCATATTGAGACACCTACTGTCGCGGCGGTCGGCCCCGAACAGTGGCCTAGAGGGACGCCAAAATACCCGTCCGTCCCGTGCATCCTCACATGCACTGCAGGCAGTCCCGTCAGCCCTCGATGACGGACGCATTGGACGCTGGTGTTCGCTACCTAAATCCCTGTCAGGGGAATGACAGCCAGTGTGCCCAGCCGCCCTGGGCGCACCAGGGGAGGGTGGGTGATGACCGCAGTGAATGGCGTCCGCATTTAGTATTATAATGAAATTTACGAGCCGCTTTCCACTTCCAGCCCTGCCCAGCCAGTTTCCAGGGTGAATCTTGTGACCACCCTAGTTGGAGCAGCTAGATCGCCTGGAAATCTGGACACAACTGTCGACAGCGTTCAGGCTGTCTCATTTAAATCGGTCGAAATTAGAGGATTAGTCTATTATGCTATGCTCCTGGCACTAAGAATTTCTCTTGTGACAAATCTATCTCGACTATGACACCAACCGAGCACAAACATAACTGCTCCTACTTAGCCCTTTGTGTCCTGACTGCATACACTCCATACCGTTTTCTTTTAACAGCAGTCTTTCTATTGTTAGTCACCGGTCTTACCCCACAGCTAGTCTATGGAGTTTGTCCAGGAATTATTCTGCTTATCCTGAAGGTGTGTCTGGTCAGCCAGAAACTGTGTAATGTTAGAGATAGAAAGTAGTGTGGTCGTCTTCACAAAGTGGAAAGATGTGAGCACACCGGCGGTGTGTTGAAAAAGATATCACCGGTGATCACGGCGACCCATGTCACTCTCTCCGTACCTAGAGAATTCCTTGCCTGTCTATTTCTCGTATCTCGGTGAAGAGAAAATATCTTCCCTGTTACATTTTCCATATCTCGCTTAGAAGCGAAACTGCATATTTCTTCCCTGTC